>BJCN01321731.1:1912-18578 GCA_018326445.1 Flaveria brownii
TAGCTTATCATTTATCAGTCTATAAAAACCTGTTGGTATAATTGGCACTGAGAAAAGCATAAATAACAGATGAAATGTCTACAAAATTGGGTAAACAATGTGTAAACAAGTCTTTAGTTTTTCCCTTAGATAACCAACACTAGTTTCTATAACTGTCCAACAACAAACAGGCCCTTCATCTTCAACATCTTTTCAAAGACACTAAAAACTTGTTTGTCATCTCCTGGTTACACGATGGCGTTCTCGCTTTCTGAACCGCTCAAGCATGATCTGATCCGTTGCTGCCTGTCTTCCACCACCACCACCACCACCACCACCACCGCCTGCACCGCTATTACCATCATCACCGCCACCTCCATCTACAGCAGCAGGATCACTGGCTCTTGATTCCCCATTTTTATTTGCACCTTTGTTCTTGTAAAGCTCAGGATGGTCTGTTAAGCATCCATTAATACCATTAGAGCAAATTAAAAGATATAATAGAAAGTGAAGACAGTTGGAGGTGTGAACATTTTAACAAGACATACCTCTCCTAAGTTTTTCAGCATAGTCCTTGCCACGTTGGAAATAGTCGGCACTGTAACTTGAAGGTATGGTCGATTCGGTTTTAGCCCGGCCCATTAGCCTCTTTTCTTGCAGGAGCTTTTTGGCAGCCTCTGTTTCCTCTATATTTTTCAGCTTAAATCTGCAAAGTTTTGATCACTAGCAGGTTAACAGCTTTCTATAGGAGGCACACATGTGACCAATTTCAGTAAAATCAAAAATAATTACCAAACAAATCACCTCAGCCACAATGACTCACACTTCAGGGTCTTCCCATTTGTTACTAACTTTTTAAATAAAACAAAGTTCCCATAAAAGCATTTGTTTAATAAAAAAGAATACAGTGTGTGTGTGTCTCTCTCTCCATATATATATGGAAGGGTTCAAATGCAAACCAAGAGAAATTGAGAAAGAGAGAGAGAGAGAGAGGCATACTCAATGGGAAGCTGGATTTCAGCAATTCCAGTTGTCCATTGAGTAGAGCTTTCCTCCGAGTTGCGTCGTTTGACCTAATTCAACACATGAGATTGTAAACATAAGTAAATACCATAGGTTTGTCTTTATTTATAACATATTAACATACACACACATATATTTACATATACATACATACACACACATGTATAGGCAGAGAGGCATACTCAATCTCAATGAACATTCATAGGATTTAGCTATAACAAAAGTCAGTACAAATCTACTCCTACTCCTAAACTACACCAACTCTTAATCCACCCCATACCATAAATTGAATCTGGTCTTCTCCAAAGAGTCCGAATCCTACCACTAAACTACCAAGGTAATGTTTTAATGGCAATACATGCAAATTTGATCGTTTATTAATGTTAAATGAATGAAAGCTTTTTATTATTACATAAATGTAATTGATTGTTTCTTTAAGTAATAACAAAACTAAGAAAACCCATGGAAGGAATAGGATGAGTAACTGTAAACATGAAACAATGAAACAAGTAATTATATCATAACACAATTAAACAAAAATTCTAGCCCTCGTATGTTTGCATAATGTAGATCGAAATACATATTAGACATTGAAATGAACAACCTATGCTTTCAAAGGTCACTTGAACACACATGATTTTCTAAAACACTAACAATAGATAAAAAGGTAAACTCCAATAGTCTAATATCAAAGGTTATCTTATATGAACCACGTTTAACGCATTAAAAATAAGCACTAGGCATTAGTTGGCCGCCTAATATTCTGCTTAAACATTCACTTGATCCCAACTTAACAAAATAAGTACTACACATTACTCACTAGTCAACCACCCAATGTTCTTAATGAGGTGGCATTTTTCTTTAAATAGATATAATCACATAGTATGCTATCACGATTGTATCAGTAAAAGAGAAGGAATACTAAGAAGCCAGTATTTCACCTTAAGATGCTCTGGAATTTTGTATAATTCATCCTCTGCACGTTTTATATCATTCTCAACTTGATTAGTCACATCAATATTCTTCCCTTTTTTCTTAGCCAACTCTTGCTCAATATATTTTAACCTGTGCATTTGCCAAATCAAAATTGTTATGTTTTGTCATGTAAATACTATACACAAAGTAATTCTAGAGGTGCAAATCCTCACACGACACAAAAACCCAACATGAAATTAATCAAGTTTTTGGTTGTCATGTCCAACCCGTTTGATAAATAGGTTGTGATTGGGTTGACTTGCATAACCTATTTAATTAAACTAGTTGACTCGTCAACCAATTTAAAATTAAAAAATATATATTTTATAAGTTCAAACCCGTTATAACACATTTATTACAACCTGCCAACCCGTAGTTCTACCAAGAGTTTTAATTCTTATAAAGCTACTAAGCGTTCAAATTATTCACCTCAATAAATTTACAATAAATAAGCATGTTGCAACACAAGTGATATCTAGAGAGAGAGAGAGAGAGAGAGAGAGAGACTTCCAGAAATTATTAATTTAGTTTTTCAATTTGATAACCATAGAAGTTGCATTAGATTTCTTAGGAATTTGGATCATCAAATTCATGTCACCTAACTTTCTCTGCATAGCTCCTACTTTCCTCGTTTCACTCAACATATGCAGCTAATAGGTGCTTTGCTTAACTTTTTGGAAGATAACATATATGTACCTTAATTAACATACATATAACACAACAGTGCTCAATATTATAAAGAATGCAATGATGTTGGTCAATGGTACTCTTACCAAAGATTAATTGTTAATACATAATAGAACATATGACACCAAAGAGATCAATCAACTTTTGTTCACTCAGATTATTCAAGAATATAATCACTTGAACTTCAAAATGAAATAATCATATCAGAGTTTTATAATTCTGCAAATTCATCATTTCTTTAAGTGGCTATAAGCTGCAAAGTGATTTGGCTTATTCAAGATAATGATTAATGTTTGAAGTCTGTAGCGACTTCACCAACTAGAAGATAGTAATGATATAACTCTAACATATAGTTGGTCAGCCAAAAACACTGTTTTCCAGTAAAGCATGAAAGCCTGATAATGATGCTAATTTGGCATATAAGGCAAATTACACACTAGATACAGGGAGATTAACGATAATATTGCTGTTAAACTGTTTAAATGCGCATAATTAAATAAGCAAGGGTACATACATATGTGGATCTTCATCCATGACAGCAGTCTCCTGAGCAAAAGTATCCTGTAAAACCAAATCATCTTTTTCTCCATCTCCTTCACCCTTATCGGCGCCTTTGGAAACTAACCCACCCGCGGCATTGCCGCCACCGGCTGTAGTCGCCTGCCCTGTTTTAACTGTTGCTGGGACCCCTGACTTCTTCTCCCTCAGTTTCTGAAGAAATTTGATCTCTTCTAGAGCTAACCTGTGTTCATCAATCATCGTTAAACCCTTTCTTCAAGATCATCTAACTAAAGAAACCCTGTAATCTACAAGAGTTTTACTGCAATTATTCAAGATTAAAGGTACCTCCTTTGATATCTGAACTGATAATGTCGTTCTTTTAGGGTTTTGGGAGATTAATTCTAACCAATATGAATTAGATCATACAAACTCTTGAGGAATTGATTGTGATTCAAGCCCTAAGTAACTGATTTCCCCAATTTCACACAGAAACCCTAAAATTACTAAAACCCAGTAATTGATGAAAACAAATGACTCAATTAAGCATCAGACATCATAAGAACGTACCGCATGTCATTGCCGTCTTCTGTAACTCCTGTGTGCTCATCTTCTTCCTCTGCGATACTTCTTTTTCGGAAATTCTTGTTTTTCTTCATCTTTTACTGCTTTTTTTTCCAAATCTTTTCAAGATTTAGCTTGATGAAATCACTTGGGATTGCTACATGGGGTTCGATAACGTTTGCGAATGCACTTCGATCCCTAATTTTAGAGTGATTTTGTCACTAGCTTGATATAGCAAACATGTGCGACCTGCCCCCTTAATATATTCTTTTTACTCTATGAAGTTTACCGGTTTATCACAAAAACACTCGATCCTTTGCTAAAAAAAACGCCTCATATCCTAAGACCTTGAGACTTAGGAAAAAGAGTCTTGTCCTATCGTGATTCAATCAAAAACACCTATGACGTGCTAACACGCCTCGTAAACTGGCGTTTTAAATAGGAGATTAGGGTTGATTAAACGTACATTAAAACCAATAGTTGAAAGAGTTGAAAACCTTCATCAACCACATGTTGGGTCGTCTTGCCTCTTGTCGTCGGCCCTAGCCCCCGCCTTGCCGCCACCCTGCCATCGTCATTCGGTGCCTTATGTGCCTCACGCACGTGCGGTTGCCCCACGTGTTGGAATTTTTTTTAAATGTATTTTAGAGAGAGAAAGATGACAAGGGGATCAAATCTTATCAGATGTTAACATTAGTGGTACCCGCTCCTGTCATAAGCGGGTTCTTCCCCTCGGTCAACGAGTCTGTCCTCTCTGTTTGACCTCTCTGCCCTCTGTGTCTGCATTCTGTGCATCGAATTAAGTGTGTGGTTAAAAAGAAAGGAAGACCACGCCCTTGTGAAGGGTGGGTTCTCCTTGTAATGGGAACCGTCCGATTAATTCAACTAAGCAATCTCTATCACACAATAGAAAACCTAACTTTCTGATTTGATATCTCTGTTGACTGAGACCACGCCCTTGACAAGGTTGGGTTCTCAAAAACCCTAATACATGCTTTAATTTTCCAACTACCATCCCACCGAAATACAACACCCCCACCCCTCATATATATATATATCCCATTTAAACTAACAAATTTCGTATCTATCTCCACACCTAAATTTTTACTGCGCACCTAAATTTTTTATTATTTCATATTTCATTTCAAAAAACAAATGAGCTAGAGAATTACATCAGGTCCATTAAATAACGATCTGCTATTTTTAAGTGGTCAACATAGAGCTGATTATTATTTTTGAGATCCAAAAAGCGACGAATGAATTTTACTTGTTAGACGAGGTGATAAAGTTTTTTGGGATTACATTGATGAAGTGTCTATCCCTGAAAATATTATGAGATATATAAGGTTGGCTGGTTTTGAAGGTGTGATCAAGTGTGGTTATCGACCGTGCTCTTATCTCAGCTTTGGTGGAGAGATGGAGGCCGGAGACACATACATTTCATTGTGGGAGAAAACAAAATAACCCTTCAAGGTGTACAAGTTTTATGGGTTTGCCGGTTGAAGGTGATATTGTTTCTGGCACTGATTATGTTATGAGTGCATCTTAAATTATAATGAGGTTTGAGTATTTAACCGGTTGTACATCACTCGCTTCAAGCGCTATAAGTTGTTATAAGTTAAACCAAAGTTTATTTTAGATGAAATAATAAAATCATTTCCTAATAATGCTACAGTTTTTCAGTGCATCCAACGAGCTAAATTAATTATATTTTTATGATTGTGTCACTTTATTTCCTGATACTTCTAGCAATTAGGTGCACATAAATTATTTAAGTCATATTGAAAACTAAAATAACTGTGATAGACTTAGTTGGGGAAGTATAGTTTTAGCATGTTTGTATAGACAATTATATAAGACAACGAGTGTCATAAATCGAGAGGTTGGTGGGCCTTTATTCTAGTTACAATTACGGGCATGGGAAAGATTACCTTCTATGTGTCCCTGGAATACGAGAACTATTGATTTCTGATTACCATATGGTGCACGGTATGTTAAAAAAGCTTATGTACTATTTTTAAGTAATCTTATATTTTTTTAGTTAACCGGGTATATTTAAAAACTTGATTACAGATGGAAGGGTGAACTTAGTTATGTAAACACCACTCCGCACTGTTTGAGTGCATATCGATCTCAGCTGCATTCATTAAACGATGCCATGGTACGGTATTAATATTAATATAATATTATTTTGTATATATTAACATTGTGAAAATATATTAACTCATATTTTTTGTATCGGTTTAATTGGATGTCTTATGATAATATTATCCACCTTCGACCTGATATCTGCATAAGTGGATATCAAAGTTGGAGAAGTGACACATACCTTATATGTTGGGAACTTGTTGAGCCTCACATTCCAAGTAGGATTCTAAGACAGTTTGAAATGTTCCAACCAATCCCTACAAATATGTTACTAACCCGAGAGCAACACATAAATCTACATTTGATTGCTCGTAAAGGTGGTAGAAATAAAAACTGGTTACAACATTATAATATCTTTGTTCAAGCATGGACGTCTCGACATAATCCAGTTGCTAATGAAGTATACACTGATTCGCCAATTGATTTTGAAGCATACATGAGGTGGTATTTAGAGCGTACTGTTGTGTATACAACAAGCCCGACTCATCAAGACACGAACCCTCATGGCTTCCAAAATGATGGACAACGATTGAGAATGATGGTATTATTATTAATTTATTTGTTATAATGATTATTTAATTATTATTATTATTATTATTATTATTATTATTATTATTATTATTATTATTATCATTATTATTATTTATAGATGGATGGGATGAGTCAGTTTTATCAAAGACCAGGGGATGAAACGGGAAGGAATATGGTGAGCCGTTATATGGAATTTGCACATGCAAACCATATAAGTTATCTACCAACGCATGTGACACAGAATGTTGATGATACTCAACTTCCTCCTGTCACACAACGTTTACGCAGAAGGGGTAGAGGACGAGGGCGGATTGGTCGACAAGTTGTTGATGATAATATGGAGCAACAGAATATGACAGAACAAAGGGATTCATGGAACAACAGTTTCACTCCCCCTTTTTAAGCAAAATAGGCAACCCATATTTTTTTACGGTGGTACCTCAAGTACTCAGTTTCCACATTTTAGTCAAATGGGTACCTAGAATTTTGAAGAAGTGAGCCCGTCTAATCCTTATCAAAGCCCAATACTAGTTATTAACAATCATTTTATCATTCTTCCCCTCTACCTTATTACCCTCAATTTCAAGAGACGGCTTAATCAGTTGATCGGTTTTTTAATACATCTCCTCGCCCATTCGACTTTAATAATGAAGCAACAAACGATAATGATGACACTCGTTAGATATTATTTCTTTTATAATTTTAGGGTTGTATTTTTAGGTTTTTAATTATGTATTTTTTATGCTTTTATCTATTAATTATAGAATGCAATTTTATTATAAAATACAAACATAAAATACAATATTATTAGAATAAGCATCCAAAAACTAACAAGTAGTACAATAAAAGTAACAATTAAAACGGTAATACAACAAAGAATGTCACTTGTGGGTCTTGCGTTTGACTATCTTTTCTGTGAACCATTCAGTGTGACTATATGTATAACGATACTGATAAAACTCTTTTGCCATATATCGTCGATATCTTGCACAGGTGTCTTTAAAATCTCTCTCCGTACTTAAGGTTTTTCCTTGAATTAGCTTTTGCATTAACATACAAACAAAAACCCATGAATCACCACCAAGGTCACCTCCGTCCTTAGACAAGTACTCCTTAGTAGTTGTAAAAGGCATATCATCCCTTTTATCAAGATGAATAAATGGTCTGGCATAATTTTTTTCCAGTAACCAATCTGTTCCATTAGACAGTAAAAATTATATGGAATAAAATCTAGAATATGGAGAACTAACTCATGATATAGTTTATGATATAAGTTATTTGACCAATACTGAAGGATCTCCGTTGTATGCAAGTTAATTCTGATAAGTAACTAATCTTCTACTACTTTTATAAGTATTGGAATATAAGCATATTGCACCTCCCAAAATGGAGGTTACAACTCATCAGTTCCGTTGGCATATTTGACAGGCTTGACATCTTCCTACACACATAATTCATCCCGAAACTGAGGTGGTAAAATTATCCAATTCAATCCTGATGGTCCAAATTTCACTAGCTTTTCACGTCTCACCCGCATCATCCGTTTTACCCAACCTTCTATATGTTATGATATAAAGTATTAACATCTAATAAATATTATATAAAATTAAATTATTTAACTAAAAAATATATAAGATTTATACCAATGGAGAAAGACAACCGTCGCGTTCGTAGCCTAATAAAGCACCACAAAAATCCTTCCCAAGCCACTCACCACTAAACAGAACTGAAACACAATATGGTGCATCCCCGTTGTTGTAGAAGTCAATAGCATATTTTGACCAGTTCTTAGGTTCTTCTTCATCTGCAACTAAAAATGGTTTATGCATCGAGCTGTTTTCTAACGAAGATGATCCATGTTGCAACTTAGGCCGCCTCAACCATTGTAGAATTGAACTCGTCTATCGGAGTTCATGAGCTGGTTCTTTACCGAATCGGTGTGCCATTTTTATGGGTTATGTGGTGTTTTTTTGGAAGGTAAGTTGTGAAATATGAGTTTGGACAAGTGTTCATGTTAGGACTTGTTTGTCTACATATTAAACATCTATGTATGGCAGGTGCAACTAGATGATGAACATCCATCTCGTTGTGTATCCTTCTCGTGCGTCTCCTACCATGTGACGTGGTATTTTTGATGGATCGTCTCTTATCCTCCAACCCAGGTTCGTCCAATAATCAAGGTGATGAAGCGGGTAAAAATGACCGTTATACTGTTCTTGATAAACAACAGTACTATAGACCTGATGAACAATGTTATGAGGTGATTCACCTCTATGGTGGCAAACTGCAATTGCATGTGAGCATGAAAATCTTTACATCTGCCATTTACCAAACGTGCAAGTTCTATTTTTGTATTCCACCATATATTCATTTCCACCAGCTTTATTTGTTTGGATCTTCGACAGAACTCTATATCTCGCCTCTGTGTAATCAAACTCGGTTATGATATGCTATTACGAGTTAATATTAGGTGCATTAAACAAATGTCATATGCGAGGGGGTAACACGGTGTTGCAGTTGGCTGCGATGTCAGTATGCTTTCTGAACTGTTCGACTGTTTTCTTGAACGTACAATTAATAATAGCTTTTATTGGCATAAGCCTGACACCTCGCAACATATTGTTGAAGCTTTCTGAAATGTTCATCGTCAGGTTACCCCACCGACGATGATTTTTATCATGTAGAGGCGTCTATTTACTCTCTTTTATAGCTTTTAAATATTCCCACGCTTCTGGATTGACGCTTGTTATTTGGGTGGTGCTTTCGATAGACCAACATAGCCTTTTTAAGCTAGAAACTTTTAACTTTTGCATAAGGTTACTTCGAATATGTCGGAGACAAAATCGATGCACATCATTATTTTTCCAATCTTCAAGAGTATTCATAGCATGAATAATTCCTTTATGCCTATCAGAAATAACACACAACTTTTTTCCCAAACCAATAGAATTGTGATGAACTGCAATGTGTGACCAAAATTGTTGAAAAAACCAACTCCAACTTTCTACCGTCTCTTCATCTACAATTGCATAAGCTACCGGCATTACGTAGTTGTTTGCATTTTTTGCAACTACAATTAATATTTTACCACGGTAGGAACCTTTCAAGAAAGTGCCGTCAACAGATATCACCAGCTGACAATAGCTGAATGCTTTAATTAATGGACCGAATGCCCAAAACACATATTTAAATATGTAATAAGCATATGTACCGGTAGGATGATATAACCATTCCACGATAACATGGTTCTTCTCTTGTAATACGTTTATGTACGTAAGTGATTGCTCAAAGTTACTGTCACAACTACCATAAATATTCTCAATAGCAGCTTTTTTAGTTCTCCAGGCTTTATTATATGAAACATCAACATTCAACGTGTCTTTTAAATGTGCTTGAATTTGCTTGATGGAAAAAGAAATATATTGACGAATAAAATGGATGATACGGGTAACAATATCTCGACATTTGAAACTTGTATTGTTGTTACCAACAACAGTACCAAAGTAGTTGTGTGCATTCACCCATCTTGAAATTCTCCACATGTGATGATCATGGTTCTTGGAAGCATAAACATACCATGTGCATGGAGGACCATTATGAAGATTATTGTTGTAATTAGGGCTAGTGTTGTAGCACTTTGCTCTCCATCTTGTACGTTTACTTTCAACTACTACAGCCTCTTTGTTACGTGCAAGATTCCATAACCGCATCACATGCATCACTTCATCTTTCGATTTAAAGTACATGCCAACACAGATTTCTTTTGACTCTTCATTCCATATATCCATATGGTCTTCATCATCAAAATCAACAGCTTCATAATCTCTTAACTCCTGAGGATCTTCATAATAGTTCACCTCCCCATAAGATCCTGGATTAACACCAGAATTATAATTGTTTGAAACTCCATAGCTGTTGTTGTCATCATCACTAGATTCTTCTTGTGATGGAGTGAGTTCAGTATCTTCACTGCTGTCTGAAGTACCATCACCTGACTTATCAAAACCTCCGTTATCATCATCGACTTGATGATGAGAATTGGTTGACGGGACGGCTCTATAATTATGTGATCGTATATTGCCTTGATGATGGGAATTGCTTGACGGATCGGGTGCTTCTGAAACAGAGAAACCGTGTACGAGATCCATATAATTAGATTGTTGTACAGACATTTTCGGCTCAATGATAACGTAAACATTTCCTCAGAAATTTTCAACATTTTCTCCCAAATAATACAAGACTTCTAGACTTGAGTCATTGAAAATTTCAGAGCTTTGAGAGAAACCACCATATGAGTAATATAATTTTAATTTCAAATAATAATACTCTTTTTGAACCTAAAGATGAATATAAATTGAATCAATAAATTTTTTATATGACACTCTATTACGAAAAATAATGGTTGAACTTCTAGTAGAAACATCACAAATGATATTTCCATTTTTGCTTGAAATATCACCACCCCAATATATTTGTAAAAAATAAGGTCGAGACATGATAATGACTAAGCTTTTTTTTAAAATATTGGGATTGAATATGAAAATGTGAATATTGAATATCAAACCCGCGTGATTTATAGGAATGTTATATTTGTACGGTTAGAAAGGTAGGTTAATTTTATGGTTGAGGTTTTTGGAGAGAACCCCCCCTTAGGAAGGGCGAGTTCCTCTTGGCCAGTCACATCACATACAATCACATGCACTCATTCATGGGAAGAACCCGTCCTTGGGAAGGGCGTGGTCTTTGATTAAATGCAGGGTGTCAGAATCAGGTGAAGAACCCGTCCCTGCTAGGGGCGGGTACCCCTAATATCAACATCAGACAAGATTTGACCCCCTTGTCAACTTTCTCTCTCTATAATACCCTTTTTTTAAAAAAAAATTCCACGTGTTGCCATGTGCCACTATCTCTTCGCCATATTATCAACGATTTGCTCCAGTTTTGTCAATTCATGAGTAGGAGTACTCATGTGCTCTTAATTTTTGATGTTTTTGGTTTTTTATGAATAGATCTTAAAGAGTTTAGATTTACGAGTGTTTTGCGAGTATATCTGAAATAGTGCAGATTTTAAGGTGATTCGTGTGGGGGCATGGAGCGACTAGAATCGTTGTTCTTAAGGTGTTGAGTTTAATTAGTTGTCAGATTTGTGAAAAGTATAAAATCCTAATTCTCTATGGTTGTTTTCTATTTGGTTTGCAACTTGACTCTTAGCGCACACTCTAGGGTGCCTAAATTGGTTCTTATGTTTAATTTTGTTGCGTTGTTTTAATATATTATAACCTATCTATGAAACCTAACAAAAATATACACCCACTTAGCATAGGCTAATTTGTGTTTTATACATATATTTCTAGATGATGTGCCCTAGTGGGAAATCTAAGGTTTATCTAGTCTCTGAGGATGTACATCAAAACACCTGTCGTGTAAAATATTGTACATACTTTTGGAAATTAAAATACATTAAAGAAAAAGTTTAATGGATGTTAGTATTCTTATTTGGATGATGGAGCCAAAGTCTTTCATCACATTAATTGTGTTAAAGGAACTCAGAAAGGGAGATATGATTTCATTGATATTAAAGTTTTAATTTTGATTTTGTTTATTTTTATGTGATTTCATCCAGATTGTGTGCATGTTTTTGGATCAATATCAACTCAAATTTGAGTTTTGACTCGTTTAATTGATATTTGAAAGACAAGATAACAAGCAAAACAAATTGTAGTTAAATTAGTAAAAACATGAAAAATAATAGAGATTGAGAATAAGATGTGAGAAGTTTTTAGAAAATAAAATATAAATTTAGGGGATGATGATTCTTAGATAAATTATAAAGATGACGATAAAAAACCCACTATGAATGCTTTAAGCTTTGATAATTATAATTTAGGTGTTTCATGCATGTGAGTGAGTCTTGAAGGCAAGAACTTAATTTTGGAGGAGGGTGGGGGTGTGTGGGTTCAGTGTGAGTTAACATCGGGAAAAGATAGATATGATGTATAAAATGATGTACAAACATTACTATTACGGTATTGAAACATTTAGTTTGTGTGTTTATTCAGTAGGGTGCGTGTATCTTTCATTCTTTGGGGTTATGTCGCATGCTTCATCATAGATTTGGGTGGAGCGTGTTTGCACTTCTAAGGGCTATCTCACATGCATCTTAGAGAATCTAATCACAAACGAAGGGCACTAAACCGTTGTTTATAGCGACATATATGAAGATTAGTAATATTTCATTTAGGGATATGGGTTAATTTTGGTATGCGTAAATGTTGTTTGACAGGATCCCAATTCCATGAGGGGTGTGTCAATTAACATTGGGAATAAAGGTGATAGGGTGTGCAAAATGGTATAATAAAATCTATTGTGTCACGATGTAGACCCTTCATCTTAAGTCTTTTGGGTTCTTGTGGTGCGTGTCTTTATATTTGGGGGTTTTCTTGCATGATTATATGTAGATTCTAAAACTTAGTGAAGTCACTAAAAATGTTATAATACCACTAAAATGTTATGATACTTCAGGAACAATAAAGGCTAAGGAAAAACAAAAGGAATTGAAGTCACTATCCCCCTAGGCTCATGACAACAACAATAGGAAAGGGTTATGCTCCAATGTCTTGCTATTCTTCTGATTCGTGTAATTTGGTATTGTGTCTATAAACATACGATTGTAAAATATGTAGCTTGCTAGCTCTCCGTTGGGTCATATATAGACGTGGGTATTATTTTAGGTTGTTTAAAAAAATTACGATGGAAAATAATTAGAAATGAATCTATAACAAACTAAAGTTCTACATTGTACTTGCATTTAGTTACGTCAAGTGTAATTTTTATAACTATTATACTAAGTGTTAAAATTCCCAAGATTTGAAGAATATTTGCAACCCTAAAACCAATGATTTATGCAAGTGATTAAGCCTTTGGTTCATCCTTGCATTATATTCTTGGAAATTTTAATGCTAGATGAATGTTGTAGCAAGAAGAAAGAAGCAGAAGTAAAGCTCAAGGAGACTTTTTTTTCTTTTTCCATATTGAAGTTGATGGACCATAAAAAAATTAAAAAAAATAAGAAAAGCTAAGAAAAACATAATTTTGAGGTAATTAGAGGCGATGAAAAGCATTACCAAACACCAGTAAAAATTTTTCGCCTTTTATATGGATATGTTGTTCTTTTCTCAAGCTAGTAATTGATGTTAGGCTTGTTTTAACACTTTGTAAAGCTTAAAAAAATAAAATGTTGTTTACAACTTGTTGGGCGTATATACTATTGAAATCTACCATTTAGTATGCTACGTGCATATTAGACGGATTAATGTAAAATTAGCTTATAGCAACCCAAATAGGTGAAGTTAAGAAATTGGTGTGCAAAACACCTAAATCATTGCTTAAAAATCTTTAATGATTGATAGGAACCAAAATTCGAGATGGTTACTTTCTTAAAGAAAATCTCGACTATATTGAATAGTTTTTGGATTAATTCAGCTTATGCTTGCTTCTAATTATTTTTAGTGACAGACAAATTTTATTAAAAGACCGACAACTAACAAGGTGCTAGACTCCAAATTACAACAAAAAGTTCATGATATAAACTTGAAAGAAATTAAGCTTGAATTGCAAAAGAATCTATTAAAGATTGAAACTACACAACGATGTCCGAAGTTCACGTCTGGGGTTAGTGGTGGCGCTTAAACACTCCCGTAAAGAAGGGCAGGTACGAAATTAATTTTTTTAGAGGGACGAACTTTATATTTAACATCACCGATAAAAAAAGAGCTGAGGGGGCGGCAGCCCCACTGGGCCCCACTCACTAGGATGCTAGTGCCTCCTTGGCTAATGAGATGATGGATGTATGTTGCTACGCCATTGGTCTAATGATTATAGTTACACTTATTTCATCTCTTTTTTATTTACTTAGTTTCACAAAAAGTTAAAAGCTATTTTGTACCGCTATTTTTTACAACATTTAAATAACGTGTTAGAATATATCATTCCGATTTGGAGAAAAACTAATTTTCTTTTTAAACAGACGACACATCAAGTCATTCGTTACGATAGAGCATCACGCCCGTCTTATAAGAATATTTTCTGTTTTATTTAAAAGAGTAAATATAAATGTCACTTTCATCCTTGATATTTTGTTTAATTTGTCATTTCAATTCAAAAACGTTTTTTTTGCTATTTCAATACTGTAGTTTACCAAATGTTATTATTTCCATTCACTTTATTAACTCCATTAAAATCTCCATTAAATATGAGGGTGTTTTAGTCTTTTTCAACACTTTAATTATCCATTTAAAATAATTAATCAATTAATATTCAATTAAAACTAAAAAACATATGAAGCGACTAGTGAGACCGGACGCTTTGATTTAAAAGTTTCGATTAACTCTAACTCATGTTGTTCGATTGAGTTCTGTTGTGAGATTTTAATTAATTTTCACATTTTGTTCTAACATGTACCTTTATTCGATTAAGATCTGTTGTGGGATTGAGGTCTGTTGTTGTCATGCTTTGTTTGATTGAAATTTTCTATTGTCGCATTTGTTCGAACGTGACAACAACAGATCTCAATAAAAAGTGACAATAACAGATCTTAATCGAACAACAGTGCACGTTTGAACAAAACGTGAAGATCAATTAAAATCACACAACATACCTCAACCGGACACATGAGTTAGTGTTATTCAAAGTTTTTAAATCGAAGCGCCGGTCTCCTCAGTCACTTCATATTTTTTTATGCCGCTCGGGGATGTAGTTGTAGATACGTTAGTCTTAGTGGGTCGTTTTAATTGGATACTAATTTACTAATTTGTTTTAAATGGATCATTAAGGTGTTGAAAAAAACTAAAATACCCTTATATTTAACAAAATTTTAACGGAGTTAATGAAGTGGATAAAAATATTAATATTTGATAAACTACAATAACTGAAATGACAAAAGAGTTTTGAATTAAAATGATAAATTTAATAAAACGTCACGAACAAAAATAATATTTTACTCTAAAGTTATTTACAATAATCCGACATTAAAGAGACCGATAATGCAAAGGTCGATGGGCGCATTTGTCATGTTTTTATCGTTTTCTTCTTTTGCTTTATTTCAAGAGAAAATTAATACAAACATCACCGGTGGAATCTTTCACAGGAGTGTACTATTATATACTTTATAATATAAATAAACAATCATTATTTCATTTGCTTTTACTTTCCTTTTGATGGTTTTTTTTTAAACTAAGATAACCTAATTATGCTAAGGTCGACTATTTGACGGCCCACAAGACCCAGCCTCCCCGATGCGCAGGAACCCTGTGAAATGGGTTAACCTTCGCTTCCTGTCGGGTTCGAATCCTGGATAGAGCCCAGATTCGTTCACCCACCCAGATGTTCCTCCAACTGACACAAGTAGAACTCGAACCCAACATCTCCACTTTAGAAGGACAGACTCTTAGTCACTATATCAAGTTGTTAAGACTTCTTTTTGGTGGTTAAATAATATTTTATCAACATACAGGTTCAAAACACCTGCTCGTCCTGTCTAATAAGGAATTCTTGTAAAATATTCATATTCCAGATAAAAGTAAATATAAATTATGAGTGACGAATCTCAACAGGATAATAAAACCTCGATTTCAATGACTTGAATATTAATATAAAAATGTTGATAAAAATAAACACTTGATTTGTGACGATACATTCTAACTTTTATAATAGTTATATATTAAAAATAGAGTAAATTGTCATTTTCGTCCCTGTGCTTTGTTAAAAATTGTCACTTTCATTCAATAGTTTATTTTTTCGCATCTGGGTCCCTGTGGTTTACAAATCTTGTCATATTCATCCAGTTTGTTAACTCCATCCAACATTCTCTGTTAAATGAAGTGTATATTGGTCATTTTACATATATGTTTTATTTTTCTATTTTTTAAACCCAATTTAATATATCCCCTTTAAATAAATTGCTATTTTAGTCACTGTGGTTTTGACATGTTTGTCAATTCAGTCCAAAAATCCCACCACCTTGACATAAAACACCATATCACCACCACCCGTGATGGAACCACCATGTAGACATAGGGTACAAATAACCCATACAAGACTGGGTACCCAAACCCGAAAGCCCGGCCCATGCGGGCGGAACGGGTAAGCCAGCAGGACACGTGCCCCACATTTAATTACATCAGAATCACCCTTATCATAACCAATAATTCAGTAACGGTCGGAGAACATAAAAGGTAATGGATTTGCCGGGGAATAATCCCTG
>BJCN01321737.1:0-17713 GCA_018326445.1 Flaveria brownii
CAGTTCAGTTCAGTATTACATGTTCAGTTCAGTATCAGTATTATATGTTTAGATTCAGATTTCCGTTTTCTGTATCATATGATCAGTTTAGTATCAGATATTAGTATGTTACGCTTCTTATCATTACTATTGTTATTTCCGTCACTGAGCAGCTTTTGGCTCAGCCGTATTTTCTTTTGTGGTGTTTTCTTATTTGATTGTAGGTAATCAGGGTATTTCGGGAAATCAGTGAAGAGTGGTTGAAGATCAAGATTATATTTTTCTTTATTTGATGTAATGAATAACTTAATTAGGTTCTTTCGGATTATCTGGTTTGCTTGAAATTATCTCTTTAATATTATGGATTTGGTTTTTGATTTGATATCTGTAATAGTGACACGTCAGCCTCTTCGGGTTGGGGTGTTACAAGAAGAGTGAAATGTTAGGCATCACAAATCAAGAAATGATAAGCCTAAATAAAGATTCAGGCCCGGATGAAACCGAAATAAAAAGAAGAGTAGAAATACTACACATTTAATAAGTAGCAAGAAGGTTGCATTTTAAAATAATCACATAACTATAACCAATTAAAACCTATCTAAACAACTAAAATTCATATACCAACTTGAAAACAAATAATAAGACACCAATCACATAAATAAAAACACATATATAGATTAAATTTACCAAATTTGATGACGTCATCAACTTGACTAGAGGGTGTATCAAAGGCGGCAAAAAGAGTAACAGGCAGAAGTCAAATAAGTTGTTTTTTGAATGCATTTTAACAAACACTTGGTGTGCAATAAGTTGTTTGTGTCAATTGAAACAAAAATATTAAACCTTATGTTTATCAACCACATTAGACAGCATTACAGGCAATTCAAGTGAGCACCAACACATGAAACTAATCATATCTAAATACATAAAATATTCATAATTCTAAATATCATAAGAGAAATGATTAACTGTGTTTTTATAGAATCAAAATCTTGAACTAACATTTTCAATAATCAGTTGTGGAATTTACTTAGAAAACACAAAGTCACCAAATCCTCATAAAATTAAGGGGAGGTTGATCATGGGTACACAATAGGAGCTAATTGTATCAGTGATTTGCATAGACTTGATTAACTTCCTCACTTCTTCCCATTAGAGGTCGAGCACCACCAGAGGCCGGAGCTGTGATCGGTGTCGGTCGGAGGGCAACGGGGCGGTCGGGAGGAGCAGTTAGGGGGCAGGATGTGTGTTGTGTAAAGATGTCGATGGGGGTAGGGGAAAAAATGAGGGCAAGGGTTTTTTATTATATGTTATTAGAATAATGGTATTTTATTAATTTTACTTAAATAAAAATGAAAAAAAGGCTGCTACAAGATTCGAACCCACGACCTGATCTGGCTTCAGACACGCATGGCTTCAAACTCATATTTACCAGTGCACTAGCAATATTTTTGTGATATATTGCCAAACTTTAATGTACTATTGGGTTCAATTCCTGTAAAACTATGAGTTCACTAAAAAAATCGGTATTATACGTTACACTGTAGGTTCAAAAATCAATGAAGTCACTTAACCCCGTACACGATGCCTATTTTTGCCCCTATTTGGCTAGCAATGTGAGATTACGATAACACCACATCACATAGCAATTGTTGTTGTCTATTAAAAACTTTAGGTGTAACTAATAGAGCAATTATATGTTTCTCTCTCTAAGCTTATAAAATTAGATCTTTTCTAAAATCATTTTTAAAAAACATTGTACTCATGTATTAAAAACTTGTGTTTTGAGAAAATATGTATTTTTTTAAGTGAAAGAGAAGGATATATGCAATTTTCCCTAACGAATAAATATATATATATATGGAAACCTTTTTATACTTGATTTTTATTTATATTCTCTCTTATTATAAGAATACAATCATTATTGTTGATTTGTTTATCGAGACCCAATCAACAACAAGTTAAATAATCGGTCTTAACTATTTTTATTGTGTAAAAAATTGAGTAATGTCGTCTTCACATGTAATTGGCGAACCATGTATATTACGTACGAAAGACTTTTAAAAACAAAAACTGAAACTTTGAACGATTTTGAGAAGCATGATTGCAAAAGCATCAAACTTTAAATTTTTTTAATAATTAACTAGGAAGTAATCACTTTCGGGTTTTAAATTCTAAAAGATCAACGATTATTAGGTTTAAGTTAGAGTTTGCACAAACACAGCTCAACATTTTTGTTTTTTATTAAAGTGATAACAAAAAAACAATCTTTTAAAATTCGTTAATTCATAATGTTACTGATTGACTTCTATCAAATTCTCTATATTCTTTAATAAGCTAACGATACAAGAAAACAAAAAAACTAATAACAAAGTAAACAACTTTGTTTATAAATAAATTGTTGAATTAACCAAAACCTTAATTGCATTCAATCATGAAGCATTTAATACAAAAACCCAATCTAAATCCTAATCTAAACACATTAATTGTTTCACTTAGCAAGAACTTTCCACTCGAAAGCAATAAAGAAGGGAATTAGCCACACATGATCTTTATTAAGTCTTCAATCTTGTTTGGTTGATGATCCTGGATGAATTAGATTGATTCGGGAAATCTTGGAACACCAAAAACATATTTTGTTCATCTCTAATCGACTTAGAGTTGTTGAAATTCGAAATCCCGTTGAAGATATTTAAATAAGCTCAAAGATCTTAAAAATGCAGAGTTTTATAACCACCAGCGTATTACGCCCAGAGACGGGCGTATGGTACGCCGCCCTCAGCTCTCCTACACCCAACATTCTAAAATTTCTTCCAAACCATCCATCTAAACAACCACCATACACTCCTCCCCCCGCGTGAGTATGGTACGCCCCCTACCCAGCATATGATATTGTGAGCCCTCCTCCAATCTTTCTTTTTTGATAACTTTTGATATTTACATATTTGATCATTCAACTTTATTATTTTGTTTCTTTTGACTCCTAATTATGTTCATTTTAACTTCGAACACATGTGAAACATAACATAAACAAAGTAAACTCGTATCACAATAATATATATGTAAAATCACATATGTAAACATAATAAACATCAAATTATCGCTAGGTGATCAATCGTTATCAAGAATCTTTGTAGGTATAATCAATAGTGCTCACCATCTAGTTTGTGAAGTATCTTAGAGCTGAAACTACTTGTAATGCTGAAGCAGGAGAAGGACCTCAAGTTCCTAAAATATTGTTTCAAATTGGAGCAACATGTATTTAGGTTTATAATAGTCCATCACAGAAAGACTTAAAGATACATGAAAAATTAGGTATAAAAGCTAGAAATACATAAAAATATGAATGGTGTGGTTTGTTTTAGGTTAATTCGATTAAGCAACGGCACAAAATCGAAACCGTAACCGATTCTTGTTTTTTTTATTATTTTGGTTTTGTTGACTTTCGTTTAATTTCGGTTTGGTTTTGTCGGTCAAGCGTTTGGTTTTTACTCACCGCTATCTCTTAATCAAGGTGGGATTGGTTTAATAATAAAGTCATTTGGAGCTACGATGAAGCTTTATTTTAAGTCAAAATTTCGAACGCCTTCATATGTAAATTAGTTGTAGTGTAACTAAGATGAAGTAATCATAAACAGATTTTTTTACTTCTTTCTATATTAACTTTTATTAACAATCATCATTAGTCCATGTTCTATGTTTATTAGAGCCGTAAAAGATGGAGAATTTAGTATCATACAAAGAAGTGGATTTAACTAAAAATCCTTTTTAGTTGCCACACGTTCGCACCCCATAAAATTTTTTCTACACATACGAACAAATTTCGATCAACTCTTATGAAATTTTTACTTCAAAACCCATAAAATACTGAACCGATCCAAAAAAATATTAACACCACGCCACCTCAAAAAATTTTGAGACCGATCCAATAATAATAAATTGGCATTCATAAAATAATTAACAAGTATAAATCAATTAGTTTGATGATAAACCCATTAAAATTATTTTGGATCACTTAAAGTCTAAATAAAACAGTTAACTATTAAGCCCATGACTCATATAATTTTTAACTTATCAATCCCATTTAACAAAACACACCAATAAATATATTTTAATAGATTAGTTAAAAACAATATAAATAAAAAGTTCGTTTAGACACGTGAGCAAACTTGACACGTGAAGCTTCAGCTCGAGCTTGTTTGTTAAATGAGCCCTAATGTGAGCTCAGATTATTTAAGACCAGCTCGATTTAAGCTCTTTGCAAGTGGATCATAAGTAACTCGTGAGCTAACTTGACTCATTTACAACCTGGCCTAGTGTTAATTGTTAACATTAGTTTGACACTAAAACATGTTGGCAGATTTATTTTTAGATTGTTTGCTCTAATTTGGTTTTTTTATCTTTATTGTTTGATTTGACCTGAACCGGACCGTACCAATAATTTAATATTTGCCAATAGGCAACTGACCCTTAAATGTTCTCGACTCCCATAAAAAAATCTTCTAGGTCCACCACTATTTGCAATATATGTACATGATAAACTCCTTATTTGTAATAATAAACTATTATATATAAGTACGCACATTTATATTTATAATAACACATGGTACCACATCAATGTTTTAGAGAACTTTTCTTATATATAGTTGTACTCGATAATTGTTATCAACTCATGCAAAAACCTTAAGTAAATAGCTAGGGTAAGATATCGTACACACAAGTAGTGTGTGGCTAGTATTACACGTTTCCATTGATGATACAAATAAAATCATAAATGATGATTGATTTGAATTAAGCTAATGTTAATATCAGTTTTAACCAAGTTAAGAAATGACAAACAAAAAGAACACAAACATAAGATAAGAAACAAGCACCGCTTTTGATTTTAAGGTCTAATTAATCGCTTAAATTGCAAATTCACTTGTATGTTTAACAAATTACATCAACATAAGTCATACACATTTACATCAATCAAATAGATTATCGTCAACTACAACCGTCGATCATAGTAGAACACAATGAAGTCTCTCTTTAATGAAATGTCATTTTGGTGATTCAACGATAAAATATAACGACTCATAAAATTTCAATCACACAAGGACACATATAGTGCAACTCTATAGAGTCTCCATGTAATCCGTCTCATTGAATTATTCATAAGCCAAATTTTAGATTTATACAGAAATCATAATAAAAGCTTAAACATTTAGATTTAATACTAACATAGTTGGCAAATCACATAGATATAACTCCTGCATCTTTTACACTAATCATTTGGATTAAAGTTAATCAATTATATGGATCAGGCGATCAGCCATGATAGAGTGTTTTTCATGATAGAATGACATCTTAGTGACTTCAAATCGATTTAATCAGATATCATCATAATACAATTTTATAAAGTTTCTCGATAAAATAAAGTACCAACTTAATTAGTAATCTTAATAATCATTTGTAATTGTGTTTTGAGATTATTTAGAGATTTTAGTTAAATTTATGTTTAGAATTGCCTAAAGTTGCAACGTAACACTGAATCCCTCCCTACATACATTGATCACGATACAAAAATACAGTAAACCTCTAATCGATAACTTTTTCAACTTTCATTTCAACCCGGTTACGACCCAAACCCGATTTACGAAACACACTTTTCAACCCGTTTAGAACCCGCTTCCCAAACCGCCTCGGACTATCCTGATCACCCGAATAATCCGACCCATTTCCCATATCCACAGCCCGTAAACTACCCGAAGAAACCGACCCTCTTTGCCCTCTCTCTACCAGCCTCTCGGAGCTAAACCGAAAACTCTCGGACTTAACCCGACCCGTAACTTGACCCGTATCCGATCCGATCAAGATTTTCTTCATCCCATTTATCTCTTCTTCCAAGCTTTGAATCTTTGAGTTCGTGTAGTTCATTGTGTCTTTTAGGTGCGCCACCTGGCTAAGCGCAGCGTCGCGTTGGAGGATCGCGCCGAGGGTGACCGAGGTGGCGGTGGCGGTGGCGGTTGGGTGTTTGATTGGGCGGTGAGTGTTGGTTTTGAGCGTTTGAGCGGCGTTGAAAACGGATCGTCGTGTGTTTAGCTGCTCGATGAACATGGCTTGAACCACGAACCTTAGTGGCATTCGGTGGTTTTGAACAGCGTGCATTAAGGTTTGAGGTGATACATTTGAACAGTCTATGTAGTTGCAGATTTTGCTTCCTTCATGTTCCGTTATTTTCCCACCTTCGAACTGTAAAAAATAATTAAACAACAAATGTATGTGACATAGATCAAGAATATCTTTTTCTTTCTATTATAAGGAATTCATTTTGGTTTCTAGGTGAATTTTAAAATCATATAGTTCAACTAGAAAAAAGTAATAAATTTCCTACGTCCCGGGCATAAGCTTTAAAGTAATGTTTTTAAAACCGAACTTGACAACAATCCAATTGTTTAAAAGGTTCAAAGGTTCGTTGGTTGGACTGGTCGGGTCGGTTGAACCAGATTTAAAAACTGGATTACGTAATATACAAAAAAAATATTAACCAAATATATCCCGCTTAAAAACTAAATATGAAAATACCAAATATGTTTTAAAATGAATTTACATATTTAACATAATATTACGCCTTATTTAGTTAAAATATGTATCACTATTAAATTTAATCAAAAGGAGATTTAGAAAGCAGGAATAAATATGAAGTTTTGAAATCTAGTCCTACCTGTAAAAAACCGAGGGTGTAAATACACGCAACCGAACCATTTCTGTTACCGGTTAATCGGTCCAATCCGACCGACCGGTCCAGTCCGATTCTGAAAACACTGTCGCAAAGAATTAATTATTTTAATCTACCATCCATTTGATTATCGATCAATATATCACCTTGAAATATCGAGCCGGGGGTCTCTTTGGAAGCGGTCTCTCTACTTAACAAGATAGAGGAAAGACTCGCCTACACCTACCCTCCCCAGACCCTGCTCTTGAGTGGGATATACTGGGTTTGTTTGTTTATATCACCTTGAAATAGAAGTCGATGATCCTATACAGCAGATCATGAGTCCCACTCAACCTCCGGTGCAACGACTCCACCACCAGCCGGAACTCCTCGCCGGAGATCCCCTGAACTCCGTCAAACCACCGCCCAACATCTCCGTCAACCTCACACTCCACCTTCATCGCCTCCACACACCCACTCACAACCCCAACCTTCGTCTCCACCTCCGGCAGCAGCCCCATGCACGACTTCAACACCACCGCCGCGTAGTTCCGGTCCACCGCCACCGTCCGCCGGAAGTACGCCTCCGTCTTCTGCCGGAGATTCTCGACGCCGGCGGAATCTCCGGTCAGTTCGAGGGAATCTGCTGCTAGTAGCAGAGAGGCGACGTTGAATGGAGTGATGAAGAGGCTGCCGCCGTAGCAGTGGTTGGTGATGAGAGTGAAGGTGTGTGGCGTTATCTTTAACGGCGGGGAGATGGTGACGTTGGAGGATTCCGTTAGTTGACGTTTGAGATAACCACTGCATCGTGAAAGAGGATCCTAGGTGGAATGTAAATTAATAATTAAGTTTCAGGATTAAATTATAGGTGGAATTGAAAATAATATTACCTTGTGTTTAATACTTTATTAAATGGATGATTTTGTAAATTAATAATTAAATATCAGGATTAAGTTATAGGACTGTTTTAGTTTAGATTATTTGTAAAAAAATTGTTTTGATAAGGTCATTCATAAAACTTTTTTCTATCTTAAATAGATCACTAAAGTTTCAGAATTATTGTAATTAGGTTTTCTAAATTTTAAATATTTAAAAAAAATTGAAATATTAAAAAATTAACAATATTTATAGAAAACTAAAATATTAAAATGAAATATGAATTACTTGTAAAATTTAAAGAATATGATTTATCTGATTGAGATGATTATAAACTTTTAATGACCTGACTGAAAAAACCAAAACATTAATAATTTAATTGAAATACTTTTAAAACTTTTTTTTACTATTGCGTAAAGTTTTTCCTTTATTAAATTTGATACGATATTTTGTGAAGCGTAATAAAGTTTGAGTAATGTGTTTGGTGAATATTAATTTTGGGCATTTAATTCGTGAATGAGAATGGCGAAACATAGTGTTAAATTGATGTAGCAATTAATTTGTGTATGCCTTTTCAGTTTTCTATGTTGATAAATTGAGTTTATTTTTTAATTCTAAGTTGAAAAATGATAAGAATATAATTATTTGTACTTAATTTTAATCTTGTATATAATGTTGATAGATATAGTAGTAGTGAAAAAACGTTTCTCTTATGTTTTAACATTTGAAATATTATATTATTTATACTTTTATAGTTGGAAACTCTACAGCGTTTTCATATTAATTAGAAAACGTATGGAAAGTTTCTAAATACTTTTTGAGAAATATATCAGTTTTCTCTTTCTTTTGTGGTTATTTAAAAAATAAAATTTAGAAAGCGTTTTATTTAAAACATGTCATGAATGTTTATAAACTCATAAAATTAGTTTCTATTCTGTCGTTTTTGTAAAAACGAAATGTCCTCACTAGTATTAGTGGATATTAATTAGCAATTGCAAAACAAAAAACATAATTATCTCGGATTACGGTTACCTATTGAATTGTGATTTAAAGAATAAAAATGAGAACTTTGTATTTTAATTATATGATAATTCTCATATATCAAAACTCTGCGTTCAGTATTAGACATACCTTGTGTAAACAAAAACTTGAACCTTGAACATGAACAATGACATCGGTTTCAACTTCATTATTGAGGGACCTAAAACAATATAAATCAATCCAAGATTTAATTTAGTAATTATTATTTGTTAATTAAACTTTCAAAAGTTATGCTTGATAGAAATTAAAATGAAAACCTTACAAAAACTAATATTTTTATGAACGGTTATATAAAAAAAATAATCATTAAGAATTAATTGTAGGTTTCATCTTTCAAATGCGTTACTTCCATACATCAAAGCCTTTTCAATCTCTCAAGGAAATTGAAAATCTTCTCCTTGCAATAAACACACAAACACATTATGATTTAAATTTCAGAATTATTATCAAACTTCAATATTGGAAACAGATTATGCTATGAAGCGTTAACCATAAGAACTCGTTATCAGAAAACTTATGATATCTCGTCATACCATGCTAATTTAGTAATCGTGCTAGACAGATAACTTTCAAAAAGTTTTTACATGTAACAACGATTTGAAGCTAAGACCTCTACTACAAGCATTTGAAACGATACTATAAAACACTTGAAATCAAGCAACTGTTACCATAATTGAACTCGGGAGCGGAGAGAGGTGGCGGAAGGGGAGGAGGGAGGCGGTGGAGACGATACGGAAGACGTTGTACTCGACGAGTCTTCACCGGAATCCTCCTCGTAGATTGTCTCCACCACCCTCAAATTCTGCCAATTCTCCGGTTCAGAGATGATAGATTTCATGACGGAGAGAATGGAACGTGACCCAAAAGTTAATTTACGTGATTATAAATGAGGTCTAATGATATTAATAATAATTCTTTGGATATATCATATCATATATATATGTAAGGGGTTGCAGGTTAGCCCCATTCATGGCGTTGCATGTGATGAATCTTAAATGCCCTTACACCTTCCTACTGTACCCTTTTTGTCCTTTAACTTGTTGCTTTTTAAATTTTGAGTAATTTGGCGCTTTATTGTTTCTGAGAAATATAAATCTGTTTAAATTCCTTCTAATTCAAATTCCAATTTTAACAAATTTCGCGAATCAAACGCGCTATTATCATTTTTCAAATTTAAATTTCGCGAACCAAACGCGTCGTATAGGGGGGTCGTATAGCCCTATACGGGGCGTATAAGCCCCTCTGACAGCCCTCTGATTTTTTTCTCGTCTTATAGGGGAGTCGTATAGGGCTATATGGTGTGTATTGCTCTTTGACAGCCCCCCTGAATTTTACTCGTTTTCAGTGTATTCGACCTTATACGCGAATGTATGGACCCATATGCGGCATATAGGGGTTGTCAGTTTATTTGGGTGGGTGTCTCTATATTAGGACCCTTGAGTTATTTATCAAAGTATGTGTTTGATTTAATTTTCGTTGAGTTGTTTCTTAGGTTCGCTAAACAAACTATAATTCTTGATTCATTATCAGTGTTTGATTTACGCTCTTCGTTGATTTATTTTATATGTTATTTATTATTGTTACTAACTTTGTTATTTTATTTGAGATTTATATAAAAGTTAAATAATATAAAATTTTAAAAAAGGAAACACAAAAAAATAAGTCAACTAAGTGAATGACGGGTTAGCTCGAGTTGAATATGAGCTCAGCTACCAGCTCGGATTCAAGATTATGAGCCAGCCCAACTCGGATCGTATAATTATGAGCTCAAGCCTGAGTTGATGGTAGATAGGTCGGCTCACTTATTGAACAAACTAACATAAGCCAAACACCAAAATGTTTAAGGCGGCTTATTGACTGAATTCTATCCATTGTTTTGAAAATTGGACCGGACCAGCAGTTCGACCAGTTGGACCGGGAACCGGACTCCAATCCGGTCAGGTTCGGTGCTTAAAATCTTTTTAACGTTGAACAAGTGGTCAGACCGGTTGAACCGGTCGAACCGACGGTCGGACCGGGAACCGGACCGGTTGAACCGGGATCCGGACGGGTTGAACCGGTTTTTTTATATAATTTTTTATTTTTTTTTTTTGTAATTTTTACACATATTTATAAAAAATAATAATTATTTTATCCGGGTCTTATATACGGTCCGACCGGTTGAACCGGTCTGACCAGCGAACCGGTAAGGCATCCGGTTCACTGTCAGGTCCGGTTTTAAAAATATTAATTCTATCAAAATGTAGGATCCACAACCCTAATTGACAATATATAAAATCTAAAACACCACATCCAAACAAGACAATCAGACAAAGGTTCTATCAAAATGTAGGATAACAAAGACAATCAAACCTATAACATGAACCCTAAAACTTGAAGAACATGATCAGACAAAGGTTCGAGAGTGTCAAGAACCAATAGAGATCTAAGAATGAAAGTATGTGTATGAATGAAAAAAAAAACATTTTGAATATAAATGCTCCATTTGGCAAAACACAACAAACCAACCCGATAGGGTCTGCGTGCACTCAAAGAGAAAGCGTGCAAGAGACAAGATCATGTAGACCCGAACAGGATCAGAACCTTCACAAGCTGCAACCCAACTCTAAGTATCCCAATTCTCAAGCAGAGCCCAAACATGAAAAAATAATGAAAATAAAAACTAAAAATAAGAACACAATTTAACATATGAATTGAAAAATAAACATGTATTCTAACATCCCCATCAATTCAAATGTCAAATAATCAAACATGTTTAGCATTTGACACAAAGTGTCAAGTTGTTATACTAATAAACCTTTAGTAAAATATCCGTCAATTGGTTTTCTGACATTATGAGAATTCTTTTAATCATACTTACAGCGACTTTTTTCCACAATAAAGAAAAATCTATCTCAAAATGTTTCAACCTGGTATGAAATACAAGTTCACAACAATGGACATAGCTGATGAGTTATCATAAAAACAAACTAACAGACAACTGAACAGATGCATATAAATCATACAAAACAATCATAATCTAAAAAAATTCACAAGTTGTTGCACACATAGAATGGTATTCAGCCTCTGCAGTGGACCGTAACATTGTGGACTGTTCTTTTACTTTTCCAAGATATAAGAGAATCTTATCGTAAAATACAAAAACCGGCCACAGAACGACGAGAGTCCAAACATTTTCTCCAATCCGAATCAGCATACCCCCGTAAATTCAAATTATTTCCTTTTCTAACAAGATACCTTTTCCATACAATTTTTACGATACCAAAGCAAACGAATAGCAATCTATAAGTGCGATTCAAAGGGCTCACATGTCTATTGACTTAAAAATTGTACAGTATATGTAATGCAAGGCCTAGTATAAGAAAGGTCTATAAGTTTGCTTATTAACTTTTGATGTTCAGCAATATTTAACAAACTTTTATAAACAGTGTAGTTTGCCACAACTATATAATTTTAGTTTTCACCGGTTTGCACCCACTAAAACCAAATTCACACAAAAATTGTAAACAATATTTCCGTTGAGATAAACACATTCCAGAATCGGTTTTGATTACCTCAATACCTGAAAAATAGTTCAACTCTTCTAAATCTTTAATCATGAATTTTGATTTCTACATGCATTTAAAGTTATTAATTTCATCTATATTGTTACCACGTGAGTTGGGTTTCTTCTTTTTGGCTTGGTTAAAGAGTTGGGTGAATGAAATTGTTTGATTTAGATCTATGAATATGGTTGATCAGAGAAGATGAGAGAGTTTTAAAAAAATTGTTAAAATGGGGTGAAAGTATTGATGTGTATGTGTTTATTTATAGTGATTTTGAAAAAAAATAATTACTATCTTTTAAATGTAGTCATTGAAGTGGATTTAAAATAAAATATTTTTTAATTATGTTGGAGCTTTTTATTTTACGGTTAAAATAAATTAAAATATAATGTACTTAACTTTTTATTTTAGGGGCCTACATACATCCACACTTCATGCCCGTAAGTACGTGTGTTTGGTCGATGTATGCTTGGCTCCAACAAGGCGCACCTGGCATGCGGTGCCACAAAGGCCATTGTGTGGTCGCATTATAAATAGTCTCAATAAGCTCATTATCTCATGGTGGCCGTGCACCATCGTCATTAGCACTCCATGTGATTTATTTTTCGAGGTAAGGCCAACACCTTCGTGGCCATAAAGGCACCTTCGTGGTGGTAAAGGATTAAAAGTGAAGAAAAGGCCGGAAGCCTCGAACCCGACAACGTTGGTTAGATTGACAATCTTAGTTTTCATCGTACCTTTCTTTTGGAACACCAATTTAAGAAGACTTTTTGGTGATTAGTGTGAAAAAGGTAACTATTATTAATAGGACTAGTTGAAAAGATTACAAGAAGTAAGAATAAAAGAATGATTATTTAACCGACCGAATATAACTTTGACTTTATATTCGTTGATCAACCTTTATGTATGATAAAATACAAAAAGAGTCATATTAGAGACATATGTTATGCAAATTAGATTCAAGTATATATTTTTGTACTCGTGAATCCCCAAGGGGACATAGTTCATTTGGCTTCGTGCTCCTCCCAGTCCTCCCACTTGCCTCCCGTCCTCTCGTGTGCACCTCCTCTCTCCTATTACCCCTCTCCCACTCCACTCATTTATTATTTATGACAAAATAATTCTAAATTAACGCTTCACTTGTCCATCTTTCGCTCCTACACCCACAACGTCCCCTTCCTCCCATCTTAGCCTTCTCCATCCCTACCGCCTCTCATCCCGTCCAGCCTTATCCCAACCCCACTTTATCTATTGTAACAAAAGTCTTCATGTCTTCTATAATAAATGATATAAGAACTGATTTTGGGCATATTAGTTAAAGATAAGAGGAGAATTCCACACTTATGTGTTTTTGGGTGGGTGTAATCTTAGGAAGGGTGACCTCGTGAGAATCAAAAACAAATATGTGCTCCTTATGTGCAAAACGAAAAACATTGGTTGTTATTTGAGGCTAAATGTTACAGATCACATCTTCATTTTACACTAAAACACGTAGTGACCACTTGTAATTTTATTCATCTATCTAAAATGGTATAACTCTAATTCTCTATCCCTAGTTACAAGTAAGAAGGGGGATACCTATTAGTTTCTCACCTTTGAAAAAGTCCTCTTATTAAAATGTTGGTAAAGTCCTCTTATTAAAATGTTGGTAAAGTCCTCTTATTAAAATGTTGGTAAGTGTAACATGAAATGTTGGCTTCATCATACACCTCTCTTGCTTTCTCATTATAACTTTGAATTTCAAATTTCTAAAATTTCATTACTCGGTATTAAGTTTTTAAGTTTCTTAGATTAAACCCCTTTAAACTTCGTTTTGAATTTGGAAACTTATTTATTTAGTTTGAAGTATTTCAAATTTTCTTTTAACCCATTCCTATAAAAAGATTTGATCTTTTTATACTTGTATAAAATCTTTTACGGGCTTTATATAAATTAACTAGGTTATATACACGTTGCAGCGACATCGTATACGCCGTGAAAGTGTAGATGACAATCGACCAACTGACTCCTTTTTGAGCTAAATTTACACCGAAACATAGAGTAGCTCGAGCTTATATGTTGAATGCAAACATAATGTATTTGACCTAATTCTTTTTTTAAATTAGCGTTAGACCCGCGCTTCACCACGGTTTGATTTGGAGCGTATAAAATAACGTCATAATTATAATTTTTGGGATTATCATGATTTCGGTGAGTTCAACTATATATGCATTCGGATTGTCGCTAAACATGTTTTAGTGATTCGTGTTATATTGTCATGGTACAATTATCGAACATTAAATTGTTATAGATACAATAACATGACAGATACACGATATTATATATAACTAATATAATAACATGAATATTATTGTTGTTGTTATTGTTATTAACCTTATAATAATAATTAGTAGTAGTAGTATTAATATGATAACATTTATTAGTATTGTAATTATTTTTTAAAACTTATTAAATAATATGTCATTAACTAACATATTTTATATAAATATTTAAATTATTAAACTCACAATATGCAACTAGAAAATATTAGTATTATTGTTATTATAAATATGAAGATATATATTAGTTGTATACTTAAATATTTAAATAAAATAATACTTAATTTAAATAGTAAGTAATTATAAAAATATAATTAGTAAATATAAATTTAAATGTCTTATAGTATCATAAATAAAATAAAATAAAACTTAATAAAAATTAAATAATATCACATTATAAAATAATATATTAAAAATTGTATTAAATTATATTATTAGAAGAAGTTAATTAAATAGGGGGCAAAAGTTAAATTATTGCATAAAACACTTGTATTTTATGCTTAAAATGTTATATTAGGCTTCTTACACTTTGAATTAAATTACTATCTTGTCATTTTAAGATTTATTTATCATATAATGGTTTGCCTCGCGCGATGTGACGGGTGTCACCGAATCTCACTTGAAAAGCGCAATCTAACCTGACCTGACTTAAACATTAATTATATTTTGGTGTCATTATTATTATTATTATTATTATTATTATCATTTTTATTATCATTATTATTATTATCATTATTATTATTATCATTATTATATATTATTATTATTATTATAACTATGTAATATTAAGTAATTATATACTTATGTATATATAGTTATAAATATATAAATAGTAAATGTAAATTTAATTATTATTTTAAAATCATTATTAATAAGATAGTTCTTAATTTAGTGAGTTAAATAATATATTAATTAGAAGAAATATACTTAATAAGGGTAATTTAAGAATTAATGCATAACACACTTGTATATTATGTTTAAAAAGTTGTCTTAGTGTCTTACATTTTGAATAAAATTACAATTGTATCCTCCCTAAATGCTATATATAATAGTATAGATATAGATATAGATATGCTATTTAACATATGTTATAGATAAGATGTCAATAAAAGTATTATATATAACAAACATATTTAACTTATTTGCAATAATATATGGAAATAAACGACAATTATTATTCATAAATATTCATGAACTTCTTTACATATAACATTTGATGTTTGGTGCGTAAGTTTGTCATCCTTATCTAATATTGGTAATTATGGTCTTTGTCTACTTTTAACTTTAGATAATACAACATACAAAAGACCATGTGTGAAAAAAGATTGTTTAAAAAATAACATAAACCATCTTTTTTTATCAATATTATGCAATATAAGACACTAATTAACATAATATACAATTAAAACAATTTACTTTTGTTTACTAGAATTAAGGTAATCTATTACGAAAATGAAATTGTGGAAAGATATAAAAAGATATATAAATATTAATTAATAAATCAATTACAAAAATAAAATTATGGAAGATTTTAAAAGATATATATAACCTATAATAAAAGAAGGTTTTCCTAAATATGTATCATCATTCTAAAATGTCAAATGACATGTGTCAACATTCCGGCATATTAAAAAAATTATTTTCTCGTATCTCTCTCATAATAAATACAAAAATTATAGAACCAATTAATTTGACTTTCCTTATTAACTAAAATATGTTAAAACAAATATATTTATATTTGTGTTTTTTGTCTCTCTCTCATATTAAATAAAAATTGTTATAAATAAGTAAACTAAACTATTAAACATCTAAAATATAAATGTAGTTATTTTAATAATTTATTAATACATATTAAATATAGAATAATAATTTCTAATTTATTATGCGTTATAACTTTTAAATATTCATTATATTTTTATTTCACCAATGAATAATAACATCTTGAAAATAAAATATTTATAAAACTAATGATTTTAATATGTTTTATTTATTCTACCCATGTAATAATGGACTCCAACTTAGTATAAATATAAATTGAAAACTAACTTGTAGAATTAATTAGTCAATTATAGATGAATGAGTATAATAAATTACCCTATTCAGGTTAATTGATTGATAATAGTATAGAATCATGCTATTAATATAAATAAAGTTTTTCTTAATATGTGTAATGAGGATAATATTATTATAAGCATCTTTCTACTCTAATAAAAGGGTAAATGAGTGTGTCACGTGTCATCACCACGTTCATTCTCATCATTGAAAAAACAAAAACAAAATTAAAATTTTCATATTATTGTTTTACTACTTATATTTATTACTTATACATAATTTCAATCATATTATGTCTTAATCTATCGTTTTATAATTAATAATTTTTATTCTATTTAATATTTTATTTATTCAAACCGTGTAATACACGAGTTTACTAAAGCTAGTGTCATAATAAAATGTTAAATTGAAGTTATAAACATAATAGAATATGATAATGATGATTGAATCACATATACAATAAAAAGAAAGAAGATTAAATCCTTAAAATCATGCACGTCGAATTTGAATGAAATATAGGTTTACTGTTTTTGAAAAGTTACTTTAAAATTGATGCAATTTTGAAAAGTTTCTAGAAATATGAAAACTATTTCAAAGTAAATGTCAATTATTTGAGTAATACTATCTGTTAAAAAAGATAAGAATATTAAAAGTATAAGACTATATTTTTTTTGAAAGGCGTGAATCACAGGTCGCGTATGTCGGGAGGTGTAGACTATGTTGTCTTAACCGGGCCCACGCTACAGAGCCCCCTACGACCATCCTAGTCCATCCTGGGCGGGAACCCCACATATTGTGGGTAAACCCTCCCCCTCTCAGGATAGAACCCGTGACCTATGGCCACAAGATCCTTATCCCTCATTGAGGTGGTCAACTGGGCTAGCCCAGCTGGTTAAGTATAAGACTATATGTAATTATTTTGACTTATCTTTTAGTTATCATGACATGTAAGCGCCACGTAAACCAATATTGTTTAACTAAAGCCTCATCTAATTTAAACGTAGAGGTTTGACTTGTTATAAAATAATATTTTAGAGCTGTCCAGCTTAATGTTTGAAGCCCACAGCTTGTGTTAAAAACAAATATAAACCCACAAAATGTTCATCCCTATTTCAGTTTATCTCACCGTCCATAATCCATTATATCCTACATCTCTGTTTTTGTGAAACTTGGCTAGTTTATCTCACCGTCCATAATCCATT
>BJCN01321762.1:0-20119 GCA_018326445.1 Flaveria brownii
ACAACATCCTAGCCTGTTTTATTCAAAGATTTAGATCATTATTGTTAGAATATTATTTCTGTAATTATAATTGGCACATTGAATATTTATTAAAATGGCCACAAAGTGTTTACGGGTCAACATGACATCATCCGTTTAGGCTGACCTATAAAATGACCCTTTCAATTCAAAGTTGTTTTGACATATTACCTAATCTGCTCATCTTACCACCTCTATTTCAAACTATTGTATTAGTTACTCTATAGGACAACAAACAAAGTATTTGAAATTGTTAACATTCGTTCTTGATTTTATTTGCAAAATTACCATGTTTCTAGGAAAAATTCCAAAATGACGGTGTGTTTCAAGAATGATCGATGTTGTCTACACTTTCTTATTATAGCAAGTGTAATGTTCTCTTTTAATCTTTCAAATGAACAATGATTTTCTTGTAATAAAAGTCAAATATAATGATTTGTAAAGTCAAATCTCTTTCTACAAACCTTTAGAGCCAAACTGCCTTTCTTTTGTAAGAGAAACAGGGTGCTAGTGTATTTTATGTTTTCCTTTAGAAAGAGGGGGTAAATTTACCTAGGTAGTCTTAACTTTTATTACAAAAGTCTTCTTTGATAGATGTAGAAAGGATATATTAGTCATCTAAAGTTCCATTTCTGTAATTCAGAACATTTGCACCAGTAACGAGAAGCACGCGTACAAGGGAAGCTTAAACGGGACAATTCATGTGGTGGCTGGTGGCGGTGGAGCAAGTCTTACAGAATTCGCGAACATCAACACCACTTGGAGTCTAGTAAAAGATGTCGATTATGGGTTCCTTAAACTCACGGCATTCGACCATTCTAACCTTCTGTTTGAGTACAAGAAGAGCAGCAATGGGAAACTTTTCGACTCCTTCATGATTTCTAGAGATTACAAAGATATATTGGCTTGCACATTTGATAGTTGTCCATCCACCACCTTGGCATCTTAGCTTCAAGATTTCTAGAGATTCTTTTTCTGTAATTTTAAACAATCTTTTGATTTGATCACTCTTTTGTCAAATTTATGAAAGGTTTACCATTAATACATTCATATGCTTTTCACGTGTGGGTGTTTTGGTTATCCATCAAATCACATTTCATAAGCTATCATCTACAGACATCAAGACAATGATTTACAAAGTTGATTTTGGTGTTAAATATGATTTTTTTAAGTGAATAGAGATATGTATGAGATGTGAGATTTTATAGAAAATAAGAGATAAATTTAGAATTTGATGTGTTTTAGTTAAATTATAGGGACGAGAATGTAGAATGAATTATGAATGCTCTTAGATATCTCTTACTCGTTGATATCATCATTGCATATGGTGAAGTGATATGGACATCAAACTTAAAGCGATTTGTGTATCTACCATAAAACGTACCATCATGAATTAACGTACCATCATAAATGAAATTAAGCCAAAAATGTGGACTTTAACTGAAGTTAAAAAAATAACTTCATATTCAAGCTAATTCAATAAAAATGATATATTTAATCTAGATTCATAAAAAAATAGAACTAGATCCTACTTTAATTCCATATGGATTAATATCATATCTATATATAATACTAAAAGGGACACTTGTCATATTTCTATGCCTCCAAAGTTTTTTTTTCTCGCCTCTCTATCCTTTTAAATAGTTACCTAAATTAAAGATTAAATAATTTTAAGTATTTTTAAGATTAAAAATATTTCTTAATAAATTAAGAAAAGATGTCTTCTTATTAATGTTATTTATAGAAAACAAATTTTTATAAAATAAGAGTTTTTCTAAAACATCAAACATTTTTAAAAATATGAAACATCTTAAAATTAATGTTTTTAAAAAGTAAACTTCTTTATAAACTAAAAATAATTAAAATTAGGAGTTATAATAAGAAACTTTTAAAAATGATATTTATAATATGGGTTGTTTGGAAAAAAAATGGTTAAACTTGGAAATAAAAATTAAAACTATTACTTATAATTATTACCCATATGTAATTTTAATCATATATTATTAAAATATCATTTTGTACTTCATAAACTTTCATTATAATTAATATTTTATTTTTTAACTCGTGTAATACGTGGGTTTACTAAAGTTAGTATTATATAAATAACAATCAACAACTAATCAATTTTATTTTTTCAACCGTGTAATACATTTAGTTTTATTTATGTTTTTATGTTATTTTAATAATTAACTTTTCACATCCCGTATAATACACAGGTAACTAAAGCTAGTATAGAATATAGAAGGTAACATAGGAAATCAACTTTATTAGAAGCAATCTTATACGTTCCTATAAAAATTAATAGAGGGTATGATAAGTAATTTTGATACTATAGAGGGTATGGTAAGTAATTTTGATACTATGCATCTCATAGAATTACGCCGATTATAGATCATTGATTTTATTTAAGACATAACGTAAAATACTTGTATTTAATTTCTTCAACTATCGATATGAGTTTATAAAAAAGATCTTTATATCTCATATCTACATTCGCTTGAAATGATACTCTAATAAAATCCATAAATTAATTGAAACTAATTTATCAAATGTGTGTTCCTTATACTTTCAAACTAATAACAAACAAGTAAATATTTAACACCACTTCCAGTGTTCGTTGAAAACGCTTGAGAGATGGGGTGTTTGTCTCAAAAGATGTAGTAGCGTTGTACCTTCTTAAAGACGGGAAGAACTCAATTCACCATTCATTATAGATGTTAAAACTTACAAGCAGGAGATGTGACTGATTTACTAATTTACTCATCTTTATCTTAAAAAAAATAGTTATGAATAGTATGGATTGTTTGTTTCAAAAGACTAACTAACACGCCATTAAATTTCGTAAATTTACAGCAAATACCTCATCATAGTATACGAATAACCGAACAATTTTCTATTCCGCGAGTCGCTAACAAGATTATAAATTTTTAAGGGACTTTATGCTTTTTTTGGTCCCATGACAAATCCACGTCATTTTCGAACCCACCTGTATGCTGACGTGTACACCGTCATTCACACGCTCTATTCTTCTTTCGTCCACCATAGGCAGCCACGTTGACTGACTATCAGGGCATAGTGTGGACTATTGACTCTTGACTATCTACAATGAAGTGTGGGTCCCAACACTGACCCCACATCCCTAAATACAGTAAATAGAGCAAAAACAGAGCCATAAAGAACAACTGAAATCAAAAGTTCAAAACCATGAATCTTTCTCCTTAATTTCCCCAAAACTGAAACCTTGATCATCTTTCTTTAAGTTTCATCACTCAAATCAAGAATCCTCTTCGTTTTTCGCGTATGGGGTTTTGATATTTTCTTTGATCTTTTTATCAATTCAAGCAAAAAAAATGTTGGGTGTATCTGCAATTGGAAGATTGGTGCTCGTCTTGTTGTCTCTGTGTTTGATTAATGGAAAAGCTGTTGACTTTTTAGAGAAAAGTCAACTTCTGGAGATGAAGAAGGCCATTGTTGATCCTCACAACATGCTTTCAAGCTGGAAATCAACAAACCCATGTCACTGTTCTTGGTTTGGAGTCACGTGCAACGCACAGGGTAGGGTTTCTGAGCTCAGGATATCAGGTGGTAACTTTGCTCATTCTGCTTCTTGCTTGAGTAACAAGTATTCTGATATTTCATTGCATGGGTTTGGGATTGTTAGAAATTGTTCATCTTTAAAGAAAGGGGAATTTTTAGGTGGGAAATTATTGAATTTAATTGGGAAATTTTCAGAACTTAGGGTTCTTTCACTTCCATTTAATCAAATTAGGGGTGAATTACCAAGTGGGATTTGGGGTTTAAAGAATCTTGAGGTGATTGATATCGAAGGGAATTTAATGACTGCAAATTTATCTGTGATCAATTTCGGGAATTTGAAGAATCTGCAAGTTCTTAATCTAGGGTTCAACAGATTATTTGGGGAAATCCCTAGTTCACTTTCAGAATGCAAAGATTTAAACATTCTGAATCTTGCTGGAAATCGAATTGAAGGGTCTGTTCCTGATTATCTTGGTTACTTTGTGAAGTTAAAAGTGATTAATCTGTCATTAAATCGATTTACTGGGTCATTAGGGGATAAGTTCTGGAGTAATTGTGATGTTCTAGAGCATGTTGATCTTTCGGGCAATTTCCTGAATGATCAGATCCCCAGTAGTTTAGGAAAGTGCAGCAATTTAAGAACAATGCTGCTTTTTTCGAATAGATTTTCAGGCTTTATTCCCTTCGAGATTGGGAACCTTCGAATGCTTGAAGTTCTAGATGTGTCTAGCAATAGCCTTGAGGGTGTTATCCCTCCGAGCATTGGCAATTGTGTCAAGTTAACGGTTCTTGTTCTATCGTCTGATTTTCATGGTGGGCATCAATATGGTTTGATCAAAGAGGGTAACTTTTTTGCAAGCTCATTACCTTCGCAAATCACAATGCTACCAAATTTGAAGCTAATTTGGGCACCAAATTCGAATCTTTGTTGTGAGTTTCCAAGGAAATGGGGCGATTGCCGAGCCTTAAGAATGGTGAATCTTGCTGGTAATCATTTGACAGGAAATATCTCAGGTGTTTTTGAGAATTGCCCGAATCTTCATTTTCTTAATGTTAGCTCGAACAGGATCAGTGGAGTTCTTGATGAAAAGCTTCATGTTCGTTGCATGACGTTGTTTGACGTTAGCAGAAATCTTATGTTTGGATCTATTCCTGAATTCAATATTACCCCGTGTGGCCGTTCAAACTTTTCACAACAACATGATCAAGTCACAGCATATCTTTCCTACTTTGCTCATAAAACTCGAGTAAACCACCATCTTCCCTTATCCCCGTTTCTTCCAGCCATGACTCATGATTTCAGTGACAATAATTTCACCGGCTCAATCCCACTGCTTCCTTTGGTATCACAAGTTGGATCACATTACAAAACAGGAAAGAAGATTGAGTATGCATTTCTTGCAGGGGGGAACAAGCTTTCCGGGATGCTGTTTCATGATAATCTGTCAAGAAACTGCAATGGTTTGAATGGATTTTTCTTGAATGTAAGCAACAACATCATATCTGGTGAAATATCACCAAATGTTGGTGTAAACTGGGGATGTCTAGAGCTCTTAGATGCATCAAAGAACCAGATTTCAGGCCCGATTCCAAAGAGTCTCGTGAATCTTCGAAATCTAACGGTTCTTCTTCTCAACAACAACAATTTATCTGGGGAGATCCCTTCTGGTTTTTTTACTTCAAAGCCTCGTGTGAAGTTCAACTTTTCGTTCAATAACTTGTCTGGATCGATAAAGATGGTCCATGATGCAATAAAGTGTACAAGGCTTATTGGTAATCCTTTACTACATCATTGCCAGTTTGTTAGTTTATCATCAGCACCACCATTAGAACCATGGGCAGTGGGTTTTGACGCGTTAAACAATACGGCTGCATCAGATTCCAATGGAGGAAAGAAGGGTACAAATTCTTTTGAGATGATACTTATTATAGTTCCAACGATTATCATCATCGTTCTTGTTGTTCTCGTTATTGTTTATCTTTACCGGAGAAAACGAAAGCCGAAGCCGGTGGTTGTCGGAACCTCGCCTCATCGTCCTTCACCTCGTCCTCGTGGTCAACAAGAACCTCTAGTGGTATTCAAGGAGATAGGGGTAAGGTTAACATTAGACACTGTTGTTCAAGCAACCGGGAACTTCACTTCAAGTTACTGTATCGGGAGCGGTGGTTTTGGGTCTACTTACCGGGCAGAGATTTCTCCGGGAATCACCGTTGCTGTGAAAAGACTCACAGTTGAAATGTGCCAAGGGGTTCCTCAATTCAATGCTGAAATCCAGAGTCTCGGAAGAATCCGACATCCAAACCTCATTACTTTGATCGGGTATTACGCTAGCACCTCGGAGATGTTTCTGATTTACAACTATCTTCCTGGTGGGAACCTGGAGAAGTTCATCCTTGAAACACGTGCTCGGGTTTCTGGATTAAATGTTCTTCACAAGATAGCTCTTGATGTTGCTAATGCGCTTTACTTTCTCCACGATCAATGTCAGCCACGCATCCTCCACCGTGATGTTAAGCCCAGTAACGTTTTACTAGACGAGAACTTCAATGCTTACTTGTCGGATTTCGGATTAGCTCGCCTGCTAGACGATTTCGAGACGCATGTGACGACGGATGTTGCTGGAACGTTTGGTTATGTGGCTCCAGAATATGCACTCACGTGTCGGGCATCTGAAAAGGCTGATGTGTACAGCTATGGAGTAATGCTTCTTGAGTTGATTTCTGACAAGAGAGCTTTGGATGCATCCTTTTCGGCTCAGGAGAATGGTTACACCATCGTCACATGGGCACTGATGCTCTGGCGAGAAGGGCGACCGGAGGAGGTCTTTACCGCCGGATTATGGGAAGCGGGCCCCGAAGATGTTCTTCTGGAGCTGCTGCGCTTGGGCTTGCGTTGCACCGTAGATTCCACCAATGAGAGACCTACCATGATGCAAGTGGTTCAGAAACTGAAGCAAATGCAAATTCCACCTGCTTCTGATTGTTGACTTGATTGTCTCTTCATTTATGTTAGTTTTTTATGCATATCTGATGAATTAGTAAAACAGTTACTTAGTACTATCTTTAGTTATTATCAATTTTGCCATGCCATTAAGTCTGTTGATATGAAATTATAGATATCTACCTGCTTCTGATTGTTGACTTGATTGGCTCTTAATTTATGTTAGTTTTTTTTATGCAAATTAATCTGATGATTTAGTAAAGCATTTACTGGTAATATCTCAAGTTATTATCAATGGAGATTTTAAATGAATGTTGAAGTCAAAGTCTCTGTTTCACATTCGCACGTTCGAGTCATATACACTGTCCTTATGTGAAAGCGAGAAGTCAACGTCGTTTGTAACAAAATTTCAACGGTCTCTTTTTTTTGAGAAAAATAGTTACTGATAATATTAATCCAATGGATCATCAAACTATCAAAGGATCCATATTAGGTATGATCATACAAGTAAAGTAAAAGACACCGTCCTTAAGCTCTGAAGAAACTCTTGAACCGTCCCATGGACCAATCAGTTGTGATTCTTGGAACCGGTTTAACCAGTCAACCAACCCTCCTGTGAACCAGGGTTTTTCATATATCGATTAAACATGATTCACCCCTTCAAATATAGATATATAGGTTGCTTAACGGTTGTTAGTTAAACGTATTTTATGGAGAAACTTTACCTAATTATAAATAATATTTTGGGTCTCTATAACTCTAAGGAGACATCTTGGTGGTGTAGAAATTTTTGGATCTTGAACAAGAAATTGAACATAAAACGAAAACAAAATGTATCCGGTTCTGAATCAATCTTCAAACTTAAAACAACTTGGATTAATCTCTGAATCGTGAAACATTATCAGATAAACATATTTCATGGGTGACAGGTTATTGATTTATCTAATCCGATTTGATTGAAGTATGGAGTAGACATAGATTTCTTGATGGAGTTGAATTTGATTGAATCTATGATGTTTTCTTGATAGCTCTCTTAGTAACCGTGAGTATTTTGTTTTTCAAGAAAACCTGAGCGCCTTCTGTTTTCTTTTCTTTCTTTTTCTTCGATCAAGAATGCATTCACGGATTTCAAGTCCCTTGTACCAAATCTAAATGCATTTCATATGGGCCAAAACCAAAACAACTAATTAAAATCATAGTAATTCTAAGCCCACTTATTTTCATATTTAAGCCCAAAACCCAAATATAAATTATAATAATAAAACTCAATGCAAATAACATTAACGTTAACGAGCCCGCACTCCCGCGTCACCTAACTCGTAACATTATTATCTCAATCGACAAGTTAATCCAATATACTAAAATTGTTGATAACACTAATATTACCAACAGGTGGTAAAATGATGTACTTTCAAACAAAAATCATGTGTTTCAGTTCTGCAAAGCACCTGTGTGTTGACTTCTAACAATAAATAGTTGTAGAATAGAGAGTTTGTGTTTGTATTGCTGGTAAAAATAAAATAAAACTTTGGGTTCAGATTAATATTTATGTTCTGTAAGTAATACCTCAAAGGAGAGGGCGGGCCTTGGCGCAGCGGTAAAAGCTGTTCCTAAGGGACCGAAGGTCTCAGGTTCGATCCGTGGAAACGGCCTCCCCACAAAATGTGGGGGAAAGACCGCGTACATCTTCCCTTAAATGGGACGGACCCTCCCTGGACCCTGCAAAAACGCGGGAGCTCTTTGCAGCACCAGGTACGCCCTTTAAGTAATACCCCAAAGAAGAACTGAAATCAAAGACGAAGAACACTGGTAATCACAAAGTAATCAAAGAGAATTTACACGAAGAAACAAATTACATTCAATTTAATTCAGATCAGATACAATACAGATCGTATTCCCCTCTTTTACAACTCTATTTATGCCCAAATTGATCTAACAAGCTTGTAACAAATGTTTTACACCTTTAAACATTGTACAAACAGAAAACAACACAAACAGTCCCTGAACTTCACAAGAAATGAAAACAACACAAGAACTGAAAACAAACACAATAAGTGAAAAACAACATAACAACCGTAAACAGCACAAAAACGAAAAGAGAACAAAAACTAATTAACATATGATATTTGACTTTAACTCTCATCATGTTTGGAATATGTAACTAATCACAACTCTTTTGTTTTGGATGTGCAACTGCAGTATTAACATGCATATTTTCCCTTTGAATTATTTTAGTAGATCCGCCCCTGTCGACGGCACCATCAAAGAAATGCACCTTAAGCTTTGCCGCCTTCCAAAAATGTTTTGTCTTTAGTTCCAACATTCATTCTGTTGTAGTTATAAACCCATCATACGTACTCCATAGATATTTCAACCTCAGATCGAGCTTTAAAAATAACTCCAAAGGACGTACACCGGTTATTTCGTCAGGAGATGGCTACCAGGTATGCTAGAACCGACACCAACCGGAGCCTCGAGACGCTGCTCGACCTGGACAAAACCAAGGCCAAGTCAAACAAGAACATGAAGAAACATCCCACCCAAAAACTGGTCCCGGGCCAAGGGCTCGAGTTCAACAACCTGTCGTATAGTGTCATGAAGAAGCAGAAGAAGGACGGCGTTTGGATCACGAAAGAAGCGTATCTTTTGCATGACATATCGGGTCAAGCCATGCGAGGCGAGGTTATGGCCATCATGGGTCCTAGTGGTGCGGGAAAGTCCACGTTTCTCGATGCTTTGGCTGGCCGCATCGCTCAAGGTAGCCTTGAAGGCTCTGTTAAGATTGATGGAAAACCGGTTAGTATGTTATAATTAAAATGGCCTCATGATCAGTATGTGATTCGGATCATCGGATCTGGTGTTGTTTGGTTCTGATATATAGTTGTTGTTTGATCATACAGGTAACAGCTAGCTATATGAAGATGATATCCTCGTATGTTATGCAAGATGATCAACTCTTTGCTATGTTGACGGTTTTTGAGACGTTCATGTTTGCCGCAGAAGTTCGTCTTTCACCTTCTTTATCGCGGTCCGAGAAGAAGAAACGAGTGGTCGAGCTCATCGACCAGTTAGGCTTAACTGTATGATGATCAATCTCTCTACCTCTTTTAAAAAAACAAACAAAAAGTTGGTTTGTTATTAATTGTTGTAAATGAATCTAATTTGGTTGGTTAATATAGAGCGCAGCGCATACGTATATTGGTGATGAAGGGAGGCGAGGTGTGTCAGGAGGTGAGAGGCGACGGGTGTCTATCGGGATCGACATAATCCACAAGCCGTCGTTGTTGTTCCTGGATGAACCGACATCAGGGCTTGACTCCACTAGTGCGTTTAGTGTTGTCGAGAAAGTTAAGGATATCGCGCGTAATGGTAGTATCGTTCTTATGACGATTCATCAGCCATCGTTTCGGATACAAATGCTTCTTGATCGCATCACGGTTCTCGCAAGGTAGATGATATTTAAGTTTGATTTATTGTAGTTTGATATATTTAATGACAGAATTGAATTTTAATAACCTAAACTATATATTGGTATTGACGATTGCGACAGAGGGAGGTTGATTTATTTAGGAAGCCCGAATGCCCTATCGGCTCATCTTGAGGGATTCGAACGGCCAGTGCCCGAATCAGAGAACAATATTGAATACCTATTGGATGTGATCAAGGAGTACGATGAGTCAACCATCGGGCTTGATCCTCTTGTGATGTACCAGCGTGATGGGCTCAAGCCGGACTCAGTGGCTCAGACCCCGGTCCCAAAACCACCGAGAACGCCTCGAACCCCATACGGGAGAACTCCTCACAGCCAAAAGCATATCTCCCTTCGCAGCCTCCAATTTTCGAGTGGCAACACAACCCCTCGACACACTTCCACCTCGTTCGACGATCATGATCAAAACGAGTCTGATGACGAGTTTGACAATTCGAGAGAGCGCAAAGCTGCCCGTACACCAATGAATATGGCAAGCGGAGTCTATAATCCGCGTTTAGCTTCACAGTTTTATAAAGATTTTTCGGTATGGTTATACCATGGTGTGAAAGGTACTCCACAACGTGCACCATCATGGACTCCCGCGAGGAGTGCTACAACCCCTAGCCGAACACCAAGCCTAAACCACCAGCGTATCAAAACTCCGATGTTCAGTCCGTCTTCGGACTCTTATGTATCCTATGAAAACACACTAGAACTCGAGGTCCTTGATCAACCTGACATCGGGCCAAAGTTCGCAAACCCATGGCTACGCGAAGTCATGGTTCTCTCATGGCGAACCACGTTAAACGTGTTCCGAACCCCTGAACTGTTTCTCTCTCGTGAAATCGTTCTAACCGTTATGGGCCTCATCCTAGCCTCCCTCTTCGAAAAGCTAAGCGATCACGACTTCAAAACGATCAACCGCCTTCTCAACTTCTACATCTTTGCGGTTTGTCTCGTTTTCTTTTCCTCCAACGACGCCGTCCCAACTTTCATCCAAGAACGATTCATATTCATCCGCGAGACGTCCCACAACGCTTATCGCGCATCCTCCTACGTCATATCATCCCTCATCGTTTACCTCCCCTTTTTCGCGATCCAAGGGTTCACATTCGCCGCCATCACACAATTCATCCTTCGGCTAAACAGCAACCTCTTCCGTTTTTGGGTCATCCTTTACTCGTCCCTCATCACCACAAACGCGTACGTCATGCTCGTGAGCGCGCTAGTCCCAAGCTACATCACGGGCTACGCGGTGGTCATAGCGACCACGGCTCTCTTTTTCTTGACTTGTGGTTTCTTCTTAAAGCAGTCACACATCCCACCTTACTGGATATGGCTCCACTACATATCGGCTATCAAGTACCCGTTCGAGGCGATGTTGGTGAACGAGTTCAAAGGCAGCCATTGCTACACCGGAAACTTCTCGGAGCTGTCACCGGGGCCTCTCGGAGAAGTGAAGATCAGCGATGCTCATAAGAACGACCCTACGAAGCAAGGGTTGGGGTGTTTGTTGATCGGTGAAGACGTGTTGAAATCGATGGACGTAAAACTAGAAAACGTGTGGTATGATGTACTGATCTTGTTGGCTTGGGGGGTCTTGTATCGCCTCATGTTCTACGTCGTCTTGAGGTTTTATTCCAAGAACGAAAGAAAATGATGTGGTTAATTTGTGACACTTTGAATTTCATTTGCTATTTAGTTTGATTGTTGTTAGGGAATTTCATGTCTAGTATCATCCTATGTATCATGACACGTTTTCCAATCATCATACAACCATATTTCATACTCGTTTATTTAGTGAAAATTGAATTATATTCGTTTAAACTATCCATTGGCATTTGGTTGATAATAATATGCACACTACTACAAGACTAGGTTGATACAATCGTAATTTCAGTCGTGAATCAATAATAATGCATAAACAGATCAATGTCACTTATTATTTACACTTTTTTTTCCAACAAACTTTTACAATATGATCTTAATAATTTCTAAATTTATATGTGTTTATCATCATCAATATTACAATTTTTTTATATTTGGTTTACTTTCATTGACACAAGCCTATTTTTACCAATGTCTATACATGATTTTTTACAAACAATTTCTTCTTTTATATATAGTTTAAAATATTATCAACGGTCTTATCGTAAGGTAGGGGTTTGTGACGAATTTGTTAATGACGTCTAAGTTTTGTTTTACTTATTCTCAACGTGATGCATATAATTAATTATTTATGAGGTGTACTATATATATGAAAGTATGACAATGAACCAATTTGTGTTTTAAAGAAAGCTAAAGTAAATATGATATCAATCATCGAAGTTGAGAATGTGAAATAAACAAAGCCGTCAAATATTCATTATATTGAATTGAATAAGAGGAAACTTTTCCCATATAGGATTTTGTTGGAAACACAAATAGAAACCAAGTGGTTGTTTGGGATTGTTTTTTTTTCTCCTTTTGACTTTTGAAGGGGTGAAAAGACCAAAATGCCCCTCTAAAAGTCACTATAAGTTAAAATTTTTAACTTTTGGTGACTTTTGGAGGGGCATTTTGGTCTTTTGACCCCTCCAAAAGTCAAAAGTAGATGAAAAAAAGCAATCCCAAACAGCCCCCAAATCAGGGCGAAGCACCCTAACAAGCACTCTGCCACATGCACACATGTGACATGAGTTGTGGGCACAATGTGATGCTTTAATACGAAGTGAAGCAGTTGTTGCGGTCATCACGGAGGATCCTCTGATGACATAACTAAGGATTTAAATCGAATTCCCCTATATATTAAAATTCATTTTATTTCAAGATATATATATTATTCTCAATCAACTTTAAATTTCATTCAAAACGAACTTTTTAATTTTCCAATTCACATAACAAATATACGTTTTTGCTTATTTAACGAAGGTGGTGGTTGTTTATTAATTGAAGATGTATATCATTTAACTTTTGGAACATTTTGGTGGCATAAGAGAAACCGGATTGCAAAGAACACGTTATCGTTCTGGTCTTCTGGAACATTCAATTCTGTTGTCAAAAAAAATGCCATGAACTATTATATTTTCTATACATGTGACACATTAAGCAAATTACGTAGATGAAAGGTACCGAAATTGTTAGGTACAAGAACTTTATAAGCTAGAAAATAGGTGTAAATGATATATTGTAGTTTGTGTTTTTTTTTTAGTTTGTACGAATAATTGAATACATACGTTGGATGAAGATAAAAAAAAAACAAGTTAGCCATGAAGCAATAAACTAGCAAGCCGGCAAGCCCCATATAAGGGTCACTCATCGATCCAAGGGTATATCGCTATGCATCAAATCTATCGATGAAAGTAATACTATACAAACATTCATTAAAAATTAAAACCCCGACCATCGAGCACCAATCCGATAAATACGTTCAATCATGAAAACGAAGAGCTTGGTTTCACTACAATGTGTTTCAAGGGATTAAGAAAATCGGTTCCACCCGCATGCCTCACAAACTCCGCCGGAGATAAAAAGCTTCCATGACAAACACACATTATCTTCACTTGTTCACCTTTTCCATATTTGTATAAAATCCCTTCCACCACTCTCCCATTCGGACCATCCCCTTGGGTGAATACACAAGGCATGTCCTCCATTGAACACGACGACCCAATGATCTCTTTCCCCACGTTTCTCTGTCCTGAACCCTCCCGATCAACCTCAAGACCAATTGGCGCCTTAGCGCCCGAAGAACTTTCTTGTAACGACGAACTCGTTTCGCCACCTCTTCCACTTGATCCTGAATCCGAAAACAATGTTAAACGTATCAGAGTAGTTGGTAGTTAGTACACAATTTATGTGTATTAAGATAGTTGGTAGTTGGTACACAATTTATGTGTATTTAATCTTTGTCATGTATCTATATACTACACTAGGTTACAATCCCGTGTAATACACAGACTAAATAAATTTACTGTTATATGATTTATAATATAAAAGATTGTCTTAAATATTATGTATTATACAGATTGAATAAACCTATGTATCACACATTTGAAAATTCACAGTTAACATATTTGAAATTTTAATTATGGATAGTTAATAATTAATAAATAGCTATTATAGTATTTATAATTAATAGAAGAGAGACGAGAAAACCAATTATTAGATGACATAGAATGATGACAAGTGTCCGCATTTATTTTTATTTATTTTTATTTATTAATATAGATTAATATAGATATAGATTTCTTCAAGAAAGATAAACACAAATTCACTTTATAATACTTTCTCCGTTTAGCAAAATGCATGTTTAATGTATTTATTCTAAAAAATCTAAAAATCTTATGAAAAACCAAAAAAAATAGGACAAATGTTACTAAGTTCATAATTGGGGCACTGTTTTATTCATTAGTTTTCCAGAACCGAAATGGTCTAGCCCAAACTAATACACACTTTCATTGCACAATGTACATGTCGTCACAGCAGTTCTGACTGGTTTTAAAGACTTAAGTTCTGGAAAAAGGGTTTTACATAACATGATTTAGGGCACGAAAAGCAACATATAATCTCGTTCACACGTCAATAAGGAAAACAAGTGACACAAATAGAAAGTACAAACAACGAGGCACAAAGTACAATCATTACCTTCAGACGACAACCTCCCACCTCCACCGACCGCCGCCGTGCCACCACCGTCGACTGCACCAACAGGAGGCCATCTATGCTGCCGGAACGGAGGTCCGGCGGATGACCCGACCCGACTCATAGCTGCCACGTACTCCTCCCGTTCACCTCTGGTCAAATTCCTCTGTTTCTCCGACCGCCGCCGCTTCGCCGCTAGCCGCCTCAAGCTTTGAAGCTCCTTCCTCTTCCTCCATTCCTCCTCCGTCTCCACCGGCAACGACGCCGTCCGGGTAAGACCCGAATAAGGCCGACCCGAACCCGGACCCGAAACCGGATTCTCACGACCACCGCCCAAAACGTCGTCGTCTCGCACCTCGGGCAAAATCGCTGCAATCGAAGAGGATCTCACGAGCTTACTGTTACTCTTGTCAACACCAAATCGTCCTCCTAACGACAACCCCAGATTCAACTCCACCTCATCGCCGGAGGCGGAGCCGAGATCGTCTTCTTGATCGGAATTTCTGGGAACTCCGTCACCGGCGGTGGCTGCTGTAAATCTATGCAACAAATCTATGGGAAATCTGGGGTTCGATTGTTGTAGAGATAGATTTTCCATGCCATTGCTTGTTCTGTCGCCCATAGCAAACAGAAGAACAATCGAGCAAGAGTACGTTAGTTTAGTGGATCGAATTGCAGCAGTTGGTGATCTGATTGAATGAAAAGGAGATGGAGAAAGGTGGTGGGTAGAGTGGACATGGTTGATTAGGGGAATCGAATAATTGGTGAGGTGTGATGACTGATGATACTGAAAAGAGGGTGAATGTGAAAACACTCGCCGGAAACAATGGGTGTGAGAGGATAACTTCCTTTTTTGTGGGTGGTGTGGGTGTGGGTGTGTGTGTGTGTGTGTGTGTGTGTGTGTGTGTGTGTGTGTTGTGTAAGAGAGATAGAGAGCAAATCAGGAGGAGATTCGTGGGGAAGGGAAAAGAGAACAGGACAATCAATGAAGAAATTAAGGTTTTTCACATTTCGGTCCTTGATGTTATAAGTAACTGTGTTTATTTGGTTTAGAACTTCAAGATGAAGGTCTTAAAGGGACAGTTGAGATGTTAACAGATAATGAAGTAGATTACGAGACGTTCTTTTTAAAACTTTAAGATTGTCAAATCTTTTTTTGTTGTTAGGAGTAAGTGAAGTAAATAGCTAGAGGATATTGTATGCAAGTCGAGTACATTATGCACACAAAGGATATTGGTTCGTGTGTAACATTTTTTTATCATTGTTCGTTTTTTTATAACAACATGCATATTATCAATGTTCTCTGTATGTTGAATCGTGAAAAGAAAAGTCTATTAAATGCTACTTGTTTCAAAATACATTACATAAGACTTTTAAACGTTTAATATGTTATAGCATTAGCAAATGATTGTATCGTATACTTTGTTTTATGATACTATCAGATTGTTTATTGATAATCATTTGAATGTTGATATTACAAAATAAATCCAGGTGAGGTGAGGTTAAACATGTGATAGAGTATATGTATGCCTACACTAGATAGAAAAGAACTTGTATTCCATACAGCCATACAATTATTATCATGAAATCCACACACAATTAGAGAGAAGAAACTAGAACTTGTATGCCATAGAACCTATGGCTTAACATGGACATTGGATCAAAGTATTGGGCAAATAGAGAAACTTCAACAAGTGAATGGTTGTTTTTACACCTTTTTAGTTTGCAAGGATGGGTTGTGGGAGAAATTGAAAACCAAACAACAATAGACCAAAATGACCTTTAGAAAGAAGGTGGGGGACATAAAGAAAGGACAAGTGGCAGAGAATAGAGAGGGGTAGTGATGACACGTTGGGTCTTGATTGATATCAAAGTTTTGAAATCATTGATTCCGGACTTTGCGCGATGGGTTTCCTTGAAATGGTGGTAAGTCGGGTTATTAGCGCTGTTTGTGTTCGCGGGCGTGGGTGGTCTTTCGGCAATGGATTTATCCGGATGACCGGGGTTAAAAATTATTCGTTAGCCGTTTAAAAAAATAAATAAATAAATAAAATACATGAAGATTTAAGGAAGTTTATATTTGTATTATCATCTTCAAATTAAAATTAACAACCAATTACCCTTACAAAATTTACGTTTTTACGTCCAAATATTATTTTAAAGTGATTTTGTCTTTTTTTTTTGTTACCTATTTAAACCTATAAGATTCATCGTTTACGTAATAACGAATCAACTTTTCTTTTAAAATTTATCAAGCATCATAAATATTTTTATTCTTCTATTGTAGGTCGACACACCACGGATGGTGTGACCGGTGGGTTCACTTCACATGATGCGCTTTTGACCAACATCCATTTCATATTTTGTTTGCTTGTCTAATCCAAATTAAAACGAGGATTACGTGGGTTATGTGACAACCAAACTTTAATATCATTTCAAATCAGAGTTAAGGGTATAATCCTCATACTCATTATTAGAATTATAAAATTGTTTTAGTATTAAAAAATGTTTTGTTGAATCGATATCACTTGAATACTGAATATATAAGTAATATTTAAAACTAGTTACGGATACGTAGATAATGCATACAAACAAATACAATATATATTTTATAACAAATGAAAAAATCGGTGTTGTATACGAAGGTCTTTCATATGTACGATTAAACTCTTTTCTTTAAAATCCCTTTTAACAATTCAAAGGTTAAAAACAAATCCACTATGAAAAAAAGCACAATAGTTAAACCAACCGTAACCATTAATATATTATCGTATGTAATAATTTTAAGTTCAACTTTTTAAGTATATAGTAATATAAAAATCATTACCATTTTAAGAAATTAACTTCTAAAGCTAATAAAATATGGCTAGTTTCATCATGTAAGATACCGGTGTGTATGAGATATTTAGTTAACATAATATAGCTTTTTCTATAAGATTTTAGGTGAGACTTAAGAGTTATTGTAATAGAAAGTTTTATGTCTATATTTATTTCATATTTTATTATCTTTCATCACCTTGGAGTTATATCACCCCCACCTTCATATTTCACACTATGATTTATGGCATGATCACCTTTCATGCTCCTTCATCTTGCACTCATTATTTTTAGTAATTTATAATATATTGAAGATGGAGAAGATTAGAAGAAATAGAGAGAGGAGATAAGTAAAATATAGAGACAAATAAGAGAGAGAGAGAGAGAGAGAGAGAGAGAGAGAGAGTCGTGAGGGAGAGTGATTGTGCGGTAAAAAATGTCCTCGTATTATTGATCTATTCTATGATGACGCTGGAAGGAAGACGGTTGGTGTTGCTGCACAACCCTGATGTCCACTTTACCGATGTCATTGTGTGTGACAATACCATAACACATAGTGATTAAAATTAATCACTAACTTTATCGGTAACAAGCTATGCATTTGTACATTTGACTTCCTTAAGTGTATTTTTTAGAAATGATAAACATTTATAAAACATTCGAGAAAAGTCGAATGAAAAGTTATCCTAGAACTACAACCCCTCACCTTAAATGTAATCGACTAACAGTCAACTAAATTGTTTTAATATAACGCTTGTTTTACTCTCAAATGATTGCCGATTTAGGCTCTTGCAGAATTTTTCACTTGATAAGTTGCTTGTCAAACAAAACATGTATTGATAGAGAATGTTTCCATCTTCGTATAAAAATGTTTCGTTTCTCTGCCAACAGATAAAAGACTTACATATAACACTTTAGGTAAATCTTAAATCGACCGTGTACAAAAGAGATTTCTGGTTCATAAATAATGTTTTCTCTAATATCACTAACGCGTTTTGGACGCATTGGTTGTGGATGAAAGCAAAACTCCACACTTAAGCGTGCTCAGGTGTCAGCAATTTATCACCAACATGTTTTGATTATATTGGATGTGGATGAGAGAAGAGTTCTGCAGTTAAACGTGCTCAGATGACAACAATTCAGGGATGAATGACCTCCCTGTGAAGTTTTCTCCCGAGCAGCCAAAAGCAAATTCATGAGCTGTCCATGTGTAAAACGTATAATATTAGTAATATGATTTGGTCATGTGATAGATTACATGTTATGATTTCGTAATTATCCTGAATTATTCAGATGTCAGCCACTCTGTAGTTTGGTCATATGAAATTATGAATAAATTAGTGTGCAAATGGCTGTTTTCAAATATATATAGTTTATATTTAATTGGAATAATATTATTATTTGATTTATTTAATATGCTACACTTTTGGATTATGACGACGTGTCCTGGAGTAGGGCCAAGGCTTCTTTCAGCCAAAAACATGTTTTTTTTAACGTCCAAATTGGAATCATTCACGGATTACTGGAGTATAATCGTGCCATCAGTGTTACCACACGATCATATTCCACAACCAAGTTATCAATTCTGGAGAAAACTTATAATTATGAGAAAACCTTTGTGAGATTCAAACCCATAACCCAATAGACCATAAGTCTTATCCCATTACCAAAATACCGCTGGGTTATAATATCTTTACCAGGCAAAGCATGTAGTATGCAAAAGACAAACTGTCCTTACAGCGACTTTTAACTGCGTAATTACACGTGTCTATAATAACTCAAGGGAGCAGCGCACACACGTGTTAAGGTACTATTCGATGAGTCCCCTAGGCAAGTTGTTAATTTTTTTCCCTGAAAAGTATTAATCTTTTGTAAAAAACAATTTTTATTGTAAGAAAAATTAAAATATATTATATTAAACACAAATCACGGTTCCGAAAAAAATTAAAATTAAACGTAAATAAAAATAAGTAAATTAAAACGTATTTAAGATCTATAAATTATTATATTATAGGGCGTACCTGGTGCTGCAAAGAGCTCCCGCGTTTTCGCAGGGTCCAGGGAGGGTCCGTCCCATTTAAGGGAAGATGTACGCGGTCTTTCCCCCACATTTTTGTGGGGAGGCCGTTTCCACGGATCGAACCTGAGACCTTCGGTCCCTTAGGAACAGCTTTTACCACTGCGCCAAGGCCCGCCCTCTTATTATATTATAAAGAAACATAAATTTAATTACAACCCACATTGCGGGGGTCATTATACGTAAAACACCATTACGGTTTTTCTTATTTTCTTAACGGTAATTGTACAATCTACTTTGAAGGATATGAGTATCTCAATCAGGTGACAACTTTGCATATCAGTTTCTCATTTATAAAAGCATTTCCATCCCCTACTGAAGAAAAACACATAATTAGAAAAGCCTTTTATCTAAACGCAGAGCAATTTGTGTCGAGTGAGGCATTAGCCGACGACCACCCCAAAATGAAATCACCGAGTCCTCAGCGCCAAACGGCCAAATGGTAGGTATGGCATCTGTTTGATGGTTTGAAATGGAAATTATTTAATTAAGATACAAAATATAAATTCGAACAACAATAGTTATGTTTATATGTTTCATTTTTTGTCTTTAGAAATTAAGTCGAATATTCTTTAATGTAAAATAGTTGTAGTAGATTCCATCTTTTATAAGTTATACGTTTCGTCACCACTTT
>BJCN01321765.1:0-10152 GCA_018326445.1 Flaveria brownii
ATGATTTTAAACCAAAATTATGGTAAACAGAATCTAAATTTTCAAACATAATGTTAAGAGATCAGTTTTTCATGATTTAATTTTATATACAATCACAATACAACTTAAGTTGGCATGTTTTTTCACATTTGCAGCTAAGTTTGTTATAACATTTTATCAATTTTATGTTTTAATAAATTATTGGCTTTTAAGTTATATGTTATCACATGACACACTCTCAAGAAGTTATTGACACGTGTCATTCATATAGCGAAAAATTATTTTAATGAAAATTTTGCATCCCTTAAATTTCGCATCCTTATATATCATTCTTATATATTAAAAGATTATTAATATTAGTTCTTAATTTCTAATTGTAAATATTCGTTATTTTAGTTTTTTCAATCCGTGTAACACACGGGACATTAGGCTAGTATTAGTATAAAGTCATAAATGGAGAAGTAAATAAGTTGTTGATTGCTGATGATATGCTTTATTCAGTTAGGTTTATAGACTTCTATACATGGTGCTACCATCTTCCTTGTTAGGTCATTAACATTTCTTTGGTTCTATGTATCATGTAAAACATCTAATGTGAAGTATAGTATCTTAACAATAGTTCTTGATATCAAGTGGGTTAATAATAAGGTGTGAGAAGCTTTTATCATCGGTCAATTTTTAAAAATATTATATATGTAACGAAAATTCGCAATAAATTTAAATATACATAAATAAATCATTGTTGTGATAGCATAACGAGTTGATTGTGAATTACTTAACTTACTCTATTTTGTGAAGCCATTTATTACGGATATATATTTTTCTCACACTTTGGCATGCCACTTGACACTTCGAGTGAGCATATAAAGTTCTTTTTATGCTCACATGTGGTATGCCAACGTGTGAAAAAGTTATATTCAATAGATGGGGTTCACAAACGCAGCTCCATGATGTTAATCGTAATGCACTAATACCTAATTTTTCTGTTGCTATTCTAGTTGTATATATTATTATACGTTGAATATATATATGAAATTAAGCCAAATTAACATGTAGAATATCATAACCTCACCTTTGTTGCAAGTCTTTTTCACATGATCAAATCACAATTCTATACTATGAGAAGTGGGAGTTCTTCTTTGTGTTTATTATACATGTTCAAATTTTTCAAACTTGTTCTTTTGCACCAAGAAATATAATCTAATTGACACACAATTAGAGTGTAAAATAGGGACCAACAATATTCGATTTACCTCAAAAGTACTTGAATATGTTATCAAATCCTATCTATTATTGATATGGTGATAATCCGCAACAAGACTTGCAACTTGTTGTCTATTTACAGAACATGAATGAATGTATTGCATTTAGACAAAATTACAGTAAACGTCCTTTATGTTTATTAAAACTTGTAGATATCGTCCTTTATCTTTAAAACGCTCACCCTCCGTCATTTATGTAAAGAAAACGTTGCCCGTTACGTCCTTTAAACAAGCGCCCATTAGTTTTTTGGGTTAAGTCATGTCACGTGAGAAGCACACGAGGGAAAAATGGACTTTTCATAACCCAATAATACCCTGCTGCCTTATAATCCCCACCTGATTGCAAAATGGTCGATGGATTCAAAGTTAGGGGAAACAATACTTCGCTAAATGGATCTCATGAAACCTCAATCGAGTGTAAGTCAGTCGCAAGAATCTTCGATTGATTGCGAATCCAGTCACATAATGTTCAATCGGGCTTCGAACAAGGTTTATTGCTATTGTGGAAAAGAAGCATTGGTTCGAACATCACGAACATCACGAACATCATGAAATCGAGGTCGTCGGTTCTTTACATGTCCAGCGAAGAAGGTAAGTTCATCCATTAATACCCATGACGATATATGATCTATGTCTTAAGAAACCTTATCGTCTACCTCATCATCTACATCAAATTCACTTTCATTATCATTGTCTTCTTCGTTTTGATTAAATTCCACAAAAACATCAAATTCTCTAACACCCTTTGACACATGATCTGTGAGTTTTGCAATATCTTTATCATTATTCAAACTCATAATTCCAGTTTGAAAATCACCTCCGGGTAATAGCCATAGGTAATTTCTCAAATCAAAACCTCTCTCTTTTCTAAGCTCTTCCAATTCTTCCATACAAAATCTGTTTTTATCACAGAAATCCACAACAATTACATGTCCATTTTCATACCTACGATCTGGGAATTCGGTGAAATAACCACAGTGATGCAGATTGAGTGTGAAAAGCTCTGGATGGGTACCTGTGTTTTCAAACCCGTATTACATGTATTAAACCTACTTGATGAAACTCGATCAGTTAGTAAAGAACAAAGACAAGAAAAATACCGTATATTTCATCAAAGTCGTATGCATCTTCTTCACTACGAACATGAAATGTTCCCATTATTCAAACTCACGGGATCGATGATGTGTGCAGGTAGGGTTTTGTTTATTTGAAAGGGAAGGGATCGATGGGTTATGAAAAGTCCATTTTGCCCTCGTGTGCTTCTCATGTGACGTGACTTTACCCAAAAAACTAACGGGTGTTTGTTTAAAAGACGTAACGGGCAACGTTTTCTATACATAAAGGACAGAGGGTGAACATTTTAAAGATAAAGGGTGATAACTGCAAGTTTTGATAAACATAAAGGACGTTTACTGTAATTTTGTCTTGCATTTATAAACTTGAACTAGTATCGAGATTATTCACTTATTTCAATGCAATTGGAATTTGAATTCTAGTCCTTGCATGATTGTTTTGCATAATTCATTGAGGTATAACATCTTTGGTTTCTTAGACTAACCTTGTAATTATATGATAGTTTGAGGGGTTAATATGTTTTTTTGGGTTTAGTTGTTTGAGTTCGGTTTTAGTTTTGGTAGGATGATTACTAGCTTTATTAATTAGTCATAGTTATCTTGTGTTGGTTTAGATAGGTTTATCCTAGTTATTTATTTGTTTTATTTGGTGTCATTGCTTGAGTAGGAGTAATATTGCCTTGGTAGTTGGTACAAGTTTTTGTTCCTGGTTCTTATTTAATTAATTCTAAAGTGTTGTAGTTTGGCTACAAATCTTGATATGTATTTTTCTTTCTTGCTATGCAATTAACATCTATATATCCTTCAATTAGTGTTAGAGCTCCAAGGTTGAAGGCAACTACAAGAAAAATTTCCACTTGATCAAGAAACCAATAGTAGAAAAGGGTCTCAACTCAGACTTGGGTTTCGAGGATTCTTAGCCATGCAGGAGAAACGATATCATTAGGAGCTAAAGTAGATTGTTTAGCAACCGAGGAAAGCATAGAAGCATTTGCTCATCGTGTTGGTGGTTTGGGCATAAAAGCAGTGGCTCGTCCTGTTAATGGTTTACACATAAAAGCAGTCACTCGTCGTGTTGATGGTTTATAATAGCTTGTGCAGATTGATCAGGGAGGTTCTCGAATATAATCCAATCAAAGTTAGAGAGTTTTTCTACTGTTTATAAAGAAAAGATGATAATCAACAAGTTGGCTAACGTCCGGCCTAAGAGGTAGGTTCCATGAATTATATGTGTCCAGTTTTAACTACTATGAACTATACAACCAGGCGATGCACCTCCGGGTGTTAATTAATGTTCATGGCATATGGGATGCCATTAAACCAGGAATGGAGGTGGATGCCATTGAACCGGGAATGGAGGCGGATGCCAAGAAAAACCATGTGGGTATTGCTATCTTGTTACAATCAATGCCTGAAGAGTTAACTTTGTAAGCTGAAAATCTATAGATGGTAAAGGGTATGTGGGATGCAATCAAAACCACTACAATTGCCACTGCCATCACCACCATCACCACCACCATCATCTCAACTATTGCCACGAATGCGATCAAAACCACTACCATCACCACTACCACTGCCACCGTCTCAGCTATTGCCATAACCCACATTGTTGTCTACACTCTCTCTTCTATATCCACCTTGTCCTCAATCATTTTCACTGCCTTTTTGCCATAATTGACATTACTTCAGCCACCACATTCCAACTTTTACAAATTTACAAACCAAACATGATAAATTGTTACCGCGACCCATTACATATTCCAATTCTTTCCAAATTCTAGTTACTTCAAATCCTATTTTTTTCGTCAAACTTCAATTCCAAATACAATTACTTTGAATTTCAATTTTCTAACATATTCCAATTCCTTCAATATATTTATGTAATTTAAACTCTCCGTCACATTTTGACATAGTTATTGAATTTGCCTATAAAGTTATATATTTCATATGAAACTTGAAATTGAAGGTAGTTTGTTGGACATTCAAGTTTAAATGACAAGAAATTTAAAAAAAAAGAACCGGATATTCTGGTATCACAATTTTCATGTCATTGGACGCATCACTCACATGAAAATTTTTCTCTGAAAACGACATCGTATAGGGTTTCTTGAGCTGATTTGGCAACACAAAGAGTGACAGGTGTCGGTGTTATAACCTAAATTTAAGAGAGGTGATAGTAACTTTAGCCACCTAGCCACCTATTATTTCCTATAAATGCCGAAGGGTGAGATATGGGCGTTCACTCATAAACCAAAGTCTCTCCAAACACAAGTGCAAGGTACTCACATTGCAATACATGGCTCAAGGTAACGAAAAATTCTCTCAATCTCTTTTTGGATTTCATCCATTGTTAGATATATATCGTGTTTGATTTAGCAAATCGAAATTATTTCTTTCTCTGTATGTTGCCCAATTTTGATTTGAGATACATGTAAATTATTTAAGTTGCCATATATGTCCTACATCAGTCAGTTCTTTTAAGATCGCTTTGATGTCTAAATTGATTGATTTGATCTACTCGTAACTAATGATTATTTCTTCTGACATTGTTAGATTCTTTAATTACAATATTTCCTGGTTGAATCCAACTTGTGTTTTGTTCAATTTACATATGTTAGTAAAGTAATTAATATTTATAACTGTCATATGTGATATATCATGTAAATTTCTTGCCATAAGAAAACATTGTAACTCATAACTTCAAGTGTATGCTGTAGATTTTTTCATTTGCGTTGTTGTGAACTTTTTTAGGCCTACTACATTTTTTCATAGGGGCTTATGTTTATATGTATACTTAATTTACTTTTATCATATTGCATTATTGCTATGATTTGAAAATTAAATGTTTGGATATAACTGAATGAAATTGTTAATATTCTATGTATGTTTCTAGCTGGTGAAAGTATATGGGGCTTGAATTTATTTCAGAATCTTACTAATTGCAATAGTTTGTAAATTATCACTCAACTTGTAGCTGAATTGAGTTTGTTTGTACAAACAACAGGAACTGAAACTATATTTTCAAGTGAGGAATTAAGTGCCTTTGTTGGGCAAATCACAACAAGAGCACCGCATTATATTGATATAGCATGCGGTTGCACAAATAGCAGGCTAGGAGACTCCTTGGGCGTCCTGAGAATCAGTGATGATGGCACCATCCGTGCCACTTGCCTTTGCAACCAGGACTGCAAACAAGGCATGACCAAGCTCCCTTACACACCCACTTCCTGTTTTCATATCTTTTGTTATAAATCTGAATTATGCAACTTTTGGTTGAAAACAGTGTTTAGTTGTCCTGCAAAATTTGCAAAACACGCATTAAGAAGTTCAAATGCAGCAAACTGGAGGAAGAAGGTTTGGGTTCTAAACTGCAATGGTGAGAAGATAAAAATAGGTGAAACATGTCTCTTGAGGTACTATAAAGGTGATGAGTACGTGAGGCCGCACAACCAAGCCTCCCACCGTGACGAGTTCTTGGTTTGCAGCGCATGCAACAAGGTGCGCCGCTTTGAACTTAGGTCAAGGGATGCCTGCAGGTTTTACCATGACGCAGCTGCGAGGGAAAACCGAACGTGCAATGATATGATACCGGGCAGGTAAGTTGATCTATCTATATATAAAACTTAAGTTTAATTACTTGATTTGCTATGATTCATAATCACATAAAACCTGACCTGTATCAAATGTATTACATCAATATCTCTGCCTGTTTTATATCAAGCTGTATATGCAGCAACAACATAAGTTTGTAATTTTTTTGTCTTAAGGTGGACTTGTGAAGACCTTGAGGAGAGGAGCTCAAGACCACACAGCAGATGCCGTACGAACCCCAAGTGCAAAGGCTGCAAACATTGTGTCTGTTTTGGGTGTGCAATGTGCAGGTTTGAGGACTGTGGATGCCGAGTGTGTACTGATTTCTATGGAAACACACATCGTTAAGTAGTATCTGTCATGTACTTGTTCTGGGTTTATCTTTTTAAACATGTATGTTCAATAGACAATTAATGTTTTTTTAAGTTTTGTATTGCAAAGAATACTGCTTTGCAATTTATCATTATTTTCTTAATGTTATGCTTGACTTTATATATTTCATTTTCAAATTCCAAAAAAAAGTATCCTAATAAAAGCTAAAATATATAAAGATACAATTTTTTCATTTGATATGATTATTATTATTATCATTATTATTTTTCTTAAAAACATTTACTCTTAGTAGGTTTGTGCTTATGGTTAAATTTTTGTAACATTTGAACTGGTTTGTACATAAGTCACACTTATCAATGTGACCACCCCCACTTATTAATTTCTCACTTTAATCTTGTAAACTTTCATATTTGACCTTGTAATTTTGTAAACTTTTTCAACTTCACCCTTTAACTTTGTAAAATTTCAAGCTTGACCCTTCAACTTTATAAACTTTCAAACTTAACCAACAAAACTTTAACTTAAATCCATAACTTTCTAATGTTTTAACTTGAACCCCCCGTACTATATATGATATGTGCTTTTAACCGGCACCATTAACATAAACCCACAACTTTTGTTTGTTATCTTTTATTTAAAAAGACTAATTAATGACAATATTAGCTTTTTGTCTAAATTCATTATAACCTAGGTTGGATTAAATATAGTTATTCCTTTTGAGGATGGTAAGTTATATTGACTCTTTTTTCTATGTTTCGATCTCTATAACCGAGTTACTGCAACTTTATACCTTTCTTAATGTACTTAAGCACATTTATATCGCATGCCACAACGCACGTACCCTCATACTTCAAATTAATTGTAAAATAATTTTCACGTAATAGTAATAAAAGTTGAGAAATATGGTTACTACTACGTCCCGATTTCCCTATTTTAATCTTATAATCTTAGACAAGACATAAACCAAAGTTGAAGAGGCATGGAAGTTTATAAATATTTCATCTTTTACTTATCATTATGGCTTGTAAAAAGTATAACCTTATCTACACAAATATTGTGACGCATATATGAGACTGTGGCCTAGATGCGACGCTCATCAGATTCACACAAAACACATAGTGTATAACCATTACGCAATAGAAATCTTGATCTTATCATTAGTCAAAAGCCAAGTTTATATGCAAACTATCGCTATTACAAAAGATTAAATTCACAACTATGTAGTCTTTTTCGCTTCCAGGCTCCGACAACCATTATCCAATGCCAAGTATTCTTTTCTTCTAGCAACCATTATCCAATGCCTTCAAACCTACCTTCTAAAGCTTGCTACACAAAGTCACATTCTTTATTGATATGCATGCTTAAGCGGTTAACTTTAGCCGGTGAATTCTAAGGTCTTAGCGAAGAAAGCTCATAACTTTCTTAAACATTAGTAAAATGATTATTAACACGATTCAAAACATAACATTTTGTTTGTGTGAAGACTTAAATACACAAAAAGTCTTAACAAAGCATTAAACTTTCATGACGTTATGTTAACCTCTAGTGGTTGGCACCTCTTATTCAATCAAGGGCTGCTCAACAATATTTAAGACCTCAATCGAACTAAAAATATAAGGTCATTTTCATTAAATTCCTCATCTTTTATCTGGGTTTGGGACTGACAATAATAAAGTAAAATGTTTATAGCTAGTTGACGGAGTTAAATTTTTTTAAATAATATATTGTGTATGTATATATGTTTACACTAAATTTATATTTCTAGCTTTATATGATGCAAATTCTCTAATAAAATATTCATTATCAATCCTTCAAAAAAAATTTTCTAAATGTAATCCTTTTAATAATTTATTAAAGCTTTTCATTTTCCGTTTTTTGTCTTTTTGAATGTACCAGATGGGTACTTTCGGAATTGGTTTGAAATTTAAGTTTAATGTTTACAAGTTAACCTAAATGCTTGGTTTACATATCACAAGTTAATTACACCTAAGTTAATCAATATTCATAAAACTACACTAGACCTAATAATAATAAGTTAATCACAAAAATCAATAATCCTAATTCCTAAGAGTAGTCCTAGTTCCACCAAACTAATAACTAAATAATAATCAAAAGACCTAATAATAAGAAAACAAAATGGTATAATTGCATCAAAAGATAACAATAATCAAACCCTACCTTAGTCATTTTGTCCATGGCAATATTTCAGTATTCCGATTTCCACCACCGTTGACGGTCCACCGCACAATTCACAAATCACAATTGCATAAACTGGACTTAAATAACACAATATTCCACCACCCTTAGGGTTGAGGAGGCACTCATACTATGAGTGTCTCAATACATCATGCACCAACCAATAGAAACATGCTAGAATTTCCATTTCACCACGATTTTCCCTAAATAGCGGTCCATCCTCAAAAATGTCCTCATCCAACATAGTTGTCACCGCCCCTTAAATAGAGTCGTCTGAACTTTTATTTAACGACTTGATTTGTCCACATGTCAAACACACTCGATCAAACCTGTTTAAAGTTCGACAAAACCTATCCTAAGTTCGACCGAACCTATCCTAAGTTTGAACAAACCTATCTTAAGTTCGACCAAAACTGATTACATATAAGCTCAATCAAACTTAAACACGATCGAATGACCTTATTTAAAGTTCGAATGGCCCTATTTATGTTGGAACGACTCTTTTTAAAGTTTGAACAACCACACTTACGATCGAACGAACCTATTTAAGGTTCGAACGACCCTAATTTCGGTTTGAACGACCTTAACTAAAGTAGAGTCATTTTTCTAGAATAGGTAAGTCAAAGGGATATTTTATGGGTAAAGGTGGTCAATCAAAGGGATATTTTTAGAATTTTTCATTTTCAAAATCTCGAGATCCATGTTTGTGACATGGGTTCTAAACTAAAAAGTTAGAAGTTAATAAATAATAAAAAAGAATCGAATATTATGCACAATTTTCATGTCATTGGACACAATATTCACATGAATTAAATTTATCATAAAACGATATCGTGATGGGTTCTTGAGCTGATTTGAAAAAAACAACAGTGACAAATATAGTGTTATTAACAAAAGCCAAGAGAGATGACTGTAACTTTAGCCACCCATTATATTCTATAAAATGCCAAAGGGTGAGATCTAGGCGTTCAATCATATACCAAAAGGTGAGATTTGGGCGTTCAATCATAAGTCTCTCCGAACACAAGTGGAGGCACTCACATCATAATACATGGCGCATGGTAAAAGAAAATTCTCTCCATTTTTTATTACAATTCATCTATTGTTACAAATCATGTTTTGATTCTAGTTTTGATTTAGCAAGTTGAAGTTAATGCTTGGGGTTTATATACCCAATTTTGATTTCAGATAAAATTGGTAGAGTTGCTATATATGTTTCAAATCGCGTGTGCTTTTAAAATCGCTCTGAATTACAAATTGATTGATTGGATCTACACTCGAATAATGATTGCGATACTGATTTTGATTTCAGATGGGTTAAATTTGCGTAAGTTTATTTATGCTTCGCTTTAGTTGGTATATTTACAATCAAATCTCTAAATTTCATATAATTGACTAGATCTACCTTGTTGGTATAAGTCGTATGTTGCTAACTTGTGTTTCGAACAGCTTCCCATCCTTTAATAAAGTAATTAACATATGTAACTATCATTTATGATATGTTTTGTAACTATAATAAGAAAACAGTGTAACTCAAAACTTCTACTTGACTTACTTTTATCATATTACTATGTATACGAAATTAAATTTTAGTGTTTCCCTTCAACTGAAACAATTTCTTTTATTACGGTTTTTCTTAGGTGCTAAAAGTTGTATAATTTAGAATTACATTTGGAATTATGCTAATTGCAATAGTTTCTAAAATATAAAATCATACC
>BJCN01321770.1:0-26566 GCA_018326445.1 Flaveria brownii
AAGCCTATGTTAGGAAAGGGAAAGGAAGGCGAGATAGTGATACTGGAATGGTGGCCAAAGGTAAGGTGATGAGGATCGATGATCGAGAGAGGATAACAAGAAAGGGGGAGGAATGAAAGAAGTGTGGTAGGGGTCAAGAATGTGAGTGCAAATGGGGACTGAACGTCTGTTTTCAGTGTGGGAAAGAAGGTCACAGGGCAAGGGATTGCCACATGGCTAAGTGCTACAATTACGGTGAGACTGGACATCTGAGTAGGGACTGTAAGAGGTCAAGAGCGGGAAGCTCTGGTACGAGGAAGGAGAACAGAGGGTGAAGGCTACAACTTCTGCCATGGCCACGAGGAGGGTAGATCGGACTCCGAATGGACGACAGGTACGATTCCGGTAATTTAAATTTTGTGCACTTATGCCTTGAATGCGATGCTAGTAGTAGTAGTTTCGTTCCCACTGCTTTCTATTGTAAGTTGCATGTTAAGAGAAGGAACATCGACGAGCCATTCGATGTAGAGATTGCTATTAATGGATTCACAAGGTTACCTGATACCCTAGAGGATTGTGTGATGCAATTGAGAAAGCTGAGTCACCCGTTGTCTGAGGAACAGTTTTAGCCTGTGATTGGTTCATCGAACGACAACGTACGCATAGTTTCGACGTTGCAGCAGACAAGTAGAATGGGAGCGCGGAAGCAAAAGAAAAAGATAAATTTGGTTTGGGCCACCAAAGAAGACGATTTGCCTTTCAATCACAGTGTACCTGCAAGGAACCTGAGAAAAACCTATCCCGGTGCAGTTATATTTGGAACAACACATAGCACGATTAATGAATGCCTTTCTCGTCAGTTGTTTGGTTTGCCAGAGGGTAATTATTCACATAAAGAACATCAAGCAAGGCTTGTGGTGTTTCCTTTTAATTATAGTGACCGTACTCTATATGGCATAATTGAGACCACAGGTCCTTGTCAAATGAACATTGATCAGTATGCTTGGGTTGCCGACGGAGATAGTCAAGGATGGACCAGAAGTCGTAAGTTGATAAACAATGTGGAGCGATAGGATTCCAGGTGAGAGACTGGAAAAGAGATGAGACAGTACTGCCCGTGAAGGTTCAAGGAACAACAGGTTTCGGGGACGAAACCCGTTTAACGGGGGTGGACTTGTAACACCCGGAAAATTCTGTTTGGATTGTCATGCGACTGGAGTCCCATACGCATGGAAGTCATGCAACTGAAGCTCCAATCGCACGACTGGAGCTCCATACGCAGGGGAGTCGCACGACTGGGGTGTCCAATCGCATGGAGCTCATGCGACTGAAGGTCCAGTCGCATAGGAACTCAGGCGACTGAACTGTAGTATTTAAGGGAGAGGGCAGCCCTTACCCTCTCCCTACACTTGCAAAATCAGCCACAAAGAAGAGAAGAGAGAAAGAAGAGAGAAAGAAGAGAACGGGGGTGGTTCGGGCTCGGAATTCGTTATGTAGCGAGTCAAAACGAAGGTCTAACCGAGGAGGCTGCTAAGGTGAGTTCTAAGACCCCTCTTTTACACGTTTTGAATGATTTTGGGGCTGGAACACATCTGAAAATCCATTTTCAAGTTTAGGGTGTTTAACCCGCGTATGTATGTATGTGTATGTGTGTGGTGCGTTTAGGGCTTGATTTCGGGCTTGGATAGGCTTGAATAAGGTCGAGGTATGATTCCCTAAGGTTTGGGAGGGTCGATTTGGGCTTAGAATGTGTTTGGAAGGGTTTGAAGGCCGAATGTCGCGGCTGCAGTTCGGGATGAACTGCACTCGCTGCCCAGTTAGGGCTAGACGACTGAAGGGCCAATTGCACGACTGAGGGACGACTGGGGTCAATCACACGACTGAGGCTCAATCGCACGACTTGGGGGTCCAGTCGCATGACAGGTCATACGACTGAGATTCCAGTCGCATAGGTGCTCAGTCGCACAGATGTTCAATCGCACGACTGAGAGTTCAGTCGCATAGGCCCATTCGCATGGCTGTTCAATCTCACGACTGAGAGTTCAGTCGCATAGAAGCCCATTCGCATGGTGTTCATTCGCATGATAGAAAGTCCATTCGCATGATTGGGTGTTGATCCGCATGTGTGTTCATCCGCATTGGTTCAATCGCATAGTGTTCAGCCGCATGGAGGTCATGCGACTGAAGGGTGCCCAATCGCCCAAGTAGGGCTGTTGAGTACGAGGAGAGACGTAGTGCAATTACTGGCCTACGGGAAAAGAGCTAGTGTAAGTAATGATATGATAGCTCCCGTAGGTACATGTGTGATGACCGTCGAGGGTTAGGGGCTACATTGGGCACGATGACGATGGTATTGCCTGTATATGCATGATGTATGTATGCTAAGTATGATGTTGCCATGATAGATGGTGAATACTGATGACTTGTAAATGCCGATGTTCCTTGTTTCGATGTATGTTTGTCTTTCCGTATCTTTACGTGTTACGACTAATAAATGTAATGAAAGTATTATATAACGTAAAGTGAAAGATAATGAAAAGAGGAATGTAATGAATGAGTGTATGCATTAATGAATGAATGAACGAACATAAGGCTTGTAAGCATAGGTATGAGGTGAGCGACTCTGTGTCGCAACAGACTCGAATGAGATCTCTGTCGCGTATCCCGGTACTGTGTCAGTCTTCGGACATGAGTCGGGGGTTTGTGTAACAGGCCTCGGCACAGTATCAGTCTTCGGACATGAGTCGGGGATATTGCATGAGACGATATAGTGAGGTGAGCAACTTTGTGTTGCAACAGACTCGGATAGAGTCCAATCCAGGTGATTGACTTGAACGGGATCTTTGTCGCGTATCCCGGTGTTGTGTCAGTCTGCGTACATGAGTCGTGGGTTTGTGAGCAGGCCCTGGCACAACATTAGCTTTCGAGCATGAGTCGGGGATATTGCATGAGACAGGATCCAATCGGATGAGTAGAGGATCGCATGCTCCGGTACTGTGTCAGTCTTCGGACATGAGTCAGGAGTAGTGCGTGGGAGTGAGATGAGACGAATGAGGAACGGATCACGTGCTCCGGTACTGTGTCAGTCTTCGGACATGAGTCGGGGGTTTGTGAGCAGGCCCCGGCACAATATCAGTCTTCGGACATGAGTCGGGGTATCGCGTGAGCTGATGAATGAGAGAGATAATTGTGAAAGAAATAAAGTATGAAATGAATGAAAGATAATGAACGTAATGAAAACTAAAGAACGAACGAAGGAAAATAATGTACGGAAGGAACATAGTGATCACGCATGAAACGGGATCCTTGTCACTCGACCTCAGTAATCATGGCTGTGTGATGAAGAGGGTAAAGTTTGACAGGATCTAGATAGTAGTAAAAGATAAAGAATGAATGTAATGAAGTATGAATGAACGTAACGAACGTACGGACGAATGTAATGAATGTATGAATGTATGTAAGAAACGCACGAACAAAAGAAAGAAAGTGAATGTTAACGATGAACGGTACACGAACGAAAGCTAATGAATGAATGAATGATGAAGATAATAATAATATTATCTATGTGTACGTATATTGTGTGATCGTTTGTATGTAAGAACGGTTTTAATGAAAGAAAAGTATGTTTTTAATATAAAACTAGAACTCACTCAGCAATGCTGATTTTGATGTGTTTCCAGTTGGCAGGTATGTTGCTGAGGATGGCACGGGTCGACTACTCAGTTCCGTAGAGGATGGCATCCTTATTTTGACATGTCATTGTATTTTGAGATGAAAACAAATGTTGTAAAGTTATGAAATGACATGTTTTTAGTTATTAAAGAAAGTTTTGAATTCCGCTGAAAAGTAAATGTACGTTTTAAAATGTTTTACATGCGATGAATGACTAACTGTGAGGTGCCCAGGAACGAGGCCTTACATCAAGAATGAAGAACTTCCGAAGGAAGAACTCAGTTTTCCAAGACTAAATAGTTCTCCTTCCAAAGTATAAACACTTAGAAGATTCAAGACAAAGTCTTCCGAATAACAAAGTCATGAAGACTTGCAGAAGTCTCGAATGAAGTTGATTCTTCTGAAGTATAAATGGTTTCGGAATAACTTATTCTTCCGAAGCCATTTAAGCTTCAAAAGAACCAACTATAAACCATCGGATAAAAGTATAGTCCGACTGACACTTGGTGCCAACTTTGATATACTGCATGACACTTTTCCACACCCATGTAGTTGAATATACTTTAATCCACTGTTCACCTTTTTATCAATTAGTACAGTTACCAACTTTAGTTGGTGATAAAAGGTAAGTCATGGACATGTCATGACTACTTAGTCTAGGATAGTATTTTATCTTAGATGCTTTATTTCAAGCAATGTGGTATTTGTCTAGTTATAAATTCCAGCTGGTTATCGAAGTATAACCGGCTGTAGATAGTAGTATATATAGTTTCTCATTGTAACTCACTAAGTCATGCTTGTAAGGGTCTTGTAATACTGAGTTGAGAAATAATATATACAAGTATCTTGATAAACCATTCTTGTGTTCATTTACTTATTATATTATTATCAACTTAGTTTGAGATTATACTTCATCTATTCGAGTGAGAGCAAGTGAGTTTAAGAGATAAACTTGTGTTGAGAGACAAACACCGATCCTACAATTCTAATCCAAACTACTATTTTATGCTTGTTATATGATTTACTGACTCTTCTAACAAGAGTCTTGCTACTGGTCTTAATTTGTGATTTCAAAACCCTAACAAAAGGTTAAGAAATTACGTTTTACCTTTTAGAATACCCTAAGTTGGGCACCACTTTGTGGAACTTCTTTGCCCTTTCTTTATTCCTAATGTTACACAAATATAGTTTGTTTTAGGTATATTATGGCTCGTCACACATTAGATATAGATTCATGGAGAGTTATCTAGGGTGAGACTCATATAGTAAGGAGTGATGCTTGGGCTTATGTCACACCTCGACCTATGGTGAAAACCTCAGGGTGTATGAAAGTGAATCGATTGTTCATAGCACATGGTAGTTAAAGCATTTAAGTAATATTAAATGCAATTTCATAATTCTCAGATATCATAACATAATCCAAATAACCATACAATTAACTCAAAATGTAAGTCCCATCGTTTCCAGGAAACCACACAGTTAGTTTCATAAACAGAACCATAATTCTTAAATGGAAAATGTAATTTAATTAAGCAACGAAAAATATTAAACATTTATGCCAAAGTCACTAGTCTATTACATATCATAGTTATATTGTCCAAACATAGGTATCATAAATAAACTTTGAAACAGGATGCCAGTGTTTGAACCTGGAGCTTCTTCATGTCCCCAAAACATCCTCAACTTAGCTACTTTTGGATTTACCGAACTACATACTAAAATCCAGGTTGCTGAGTGAGTTCTAGGTTGAAATTTAAAACATAAGGTAATGAGTACTTTGAAACCTGATGAATTAAAATTTTAGATTCAGTGAGCTTGGATCTTAGGATTCATCACGTTCTTGACCTAGAAATCAAAATTAAGATGGGTGTATGTGTGTGAATCAAAGAACAAAGAGATGGATATTGTATAATGTTATTATTTCATTGATGTTGATGAACCAATTACAATGAGAATCATAGATGAAAGATGGAAATCAAACCCACCCAAAGGAAGAATTCTCCTTGGGTGGTGATTCACATCATGAGAAACACACACAAAAGAGCCTCACCTGTAAAAATGCACTAGTGGGTCTATTTATACTATTGTTACAACATGACCTAATTTTGACTTTTATTTTTGTCTTGATTTTGACTTTGTGAGGTTGAATTTTCTTGTATTGTTGTTTTTTTGTGATCAACTTGGTCTCTAAACTTGTACAATGAGATTTTCAGTCGACTATGATTATCATTTGGTAAGCTTTAGTTTATTCTATTGTTTAACCCAACAATACTTCCCCTAAACCGATGCTTGCAAACTTTAAACTTGAAGATCTTCTATGTCACATGTCTTCTAGATTAACTGATGTTCTGACACAATTTACTGATGTTCTCCCCCTCAGATTAAGCTTCTCTTAATAGATTTCTGACAAAGATTAGAATCTCTTGAGAATACTTCTTGGTATTGGATATGTGTCGTATCACTTTTGGATTACAATTCATATCGTAACTCTAAGTATTAAAATGTATTAGGCATATGATGAGGCTTTGATCTTCAATAAATTGCATCATGGATATGAATCAATCTTAAACACATTTTAACTCTTTTGAATTTTTGAAATGACTTTATAATATGTCATTCTTCAAATAACCATTGGTCCCCTTGATTAAAGTCCGTCTATCTGTTCCGATCAGTAGTTAGACATGGGTGCAAAAGATCATCTTTGATTGTAGTATCATGAACTTTAGAGAGAGCTTCTGACAGTCGTACAAATCTCTTGATAGTGCAGCGGTTTTGTGACCAAATATGATTTTTCTTTTTGATTTTCTTTCTGTTGAATGCTCAAAATGGGCATGCCTGTTAGTTGCAATTGTTCGTCTTCATGAGATTTTTCTTTTTCTTTAATTATCTGTTCATCATCACTGGATGCACCACAAACTTCATGCATATTTTTATTACATATCATCCGTATTTGTTACATGATATAACATCTACATTTGATACATAACTTTTTCACAACAATAACATCCTCATTTGGTAGAATACATCCACATTAGATGTTTCAGACCATTCATGTCTGTATATTGAAGCAACCATATTTGTTTGATAGTTGTTCAATTCATTTGCATTTGTATGAGTTGATCATAATTGCACCTACATTAACTGTAATTCATCTGCATTAACTGTTAATGAATCCGGATTAACTGTTAATGCATCCGCATTGGCTGCTAATGTATCCACATTGACTATTAATGCATTCTTATTAACTGTTAATGCATCTGCATTGAACCATTTCTCATCCGTATTTCTCAATTTCAACAAATACGATGATCAATAGCTGTGTGTTATCGAGTATCATGATTCAATCTGATTTTTGATGTTGAATGATTTTAGATCCCTAACACATTGATAGTAAACGAGAACAATTACTGAATCATCTCAGATCGATTAGAACACTTATATTCGAACGGATTCAGAGTAGTCTTCGATGTACAGTAGTCGAACTCTTTTTCTTCAATTTCTTCATTATTATTATGAATCTGGTTCAGTTGGATCGGGTTTTTAAGGAATCAGTAACATGATTAATTATCTTCAAATTGCACCATAATTGAACAGATTTGTTGGTTTTTCTTCTTGATTTTGAGATGTACAAATGGATTTTTGAAGTACAGGGACTTTTTGTTCATTAGTTTTGTTGTTTCTTCAATGTTCTTGACATCATTAAAGATGAAGTCAGATCTGTAAACTAGATGAATCTAGCAACTAAAAACTATGATACCATTTTGCTGAATCAAAATTTTATATTCAATGAGCTTGGATCTTAGGATTCATCACGTTCTTGACCTAGAAATCAAAATTAAGATGGGTGTATGTTTGTGAATCAAAGAACAAAGAGATGGATATCATATAATGTTATGATTTCATTGATATTGATGAACAAATTATAATAAGAATCATAGATGAAAGACAGAAATCAAACCCACCTAAAGGAGGAATTTTCCTTGGGTGGTGATTCACATCATGAGAAACACACACACAAGAGCCACACCTACAAAAATATACTTGTGGGTCTATTTATATTATTGTTACAACATGACCTAATTTTGACTTTTCTTTTTGTCTTGATTTTGACTTTGTCATGTTGAATTGTCTTGTATTGTTGTTTTTTATTGTGATCAACTTGGTCTCTAAACTTGTACAATGAGATCTTCAGTTGGCTATGATTATCATTTGGTAAGCTTTAGTTTATTCTATTTTTGAACCCAACAAAACCTTTGATGAATGATCATAATGAAACCTATCATATAGTCGCATTAAACACCATTGAAAGATCTATTACTTTGAAAACATAACCTAACTAATCAGAGAACACAATCATGGATAGCATACGATATTTATGCCTTCATCAAGGCAACTAACACAAGCACTAAGCTAGCTAACATAACCTTGTAATGCACTAAGCAAAGCAGGTTAATAAAACCATGCAATATACTAAGTAAAGCAAGCTGATAAAATCATGCAGTGCACTAAGCAAAGCAAGCTGATAAAGCCATGCAATGCACTAAGCAAAGCAAGTTGATAAAATCATGCAGTGCACTAAGCAAAGCAAGCTGATTCAAGCACAAGGCAAGCTAACATAACCATGCATTGGACTGGCAGAGCAAGGTAATGATTTCACAAGGAAAAATGATAATGCATATAAAGATCCTTTGTAACTTTATGACTTTTATTAATTTCCATAAGCATAACTAAGCATGAATTCCTTATGGGCATGGAGAAATGTCCCAAGTGAAGCAAATGCGGGTGATGGTTATCCAATGTGGATGACCACAAGTCAATGCGGGTGTCTCTCAACCAATGCATGTAAGTAATAGTCTGACCAAGTACTATATCAATGTAGGTGATATGGCTTAATGCGGGTGAATTGGACTAATGCAGATGAATTTAGTTCAATAAAAGTGAATCTTTAAGTTGTATAAGTGTGGTGGAGGGGAGGGGGTAAATACAGATGGTACTAAATATGGGTGAGAACAATATGGTTGAATAACCAATGCACGTAACTGTTCTCCCTTCCACATTGACCATACTTAGACATATGTCAATGCGCTTGAGTTAAACACATGTGGGTAATATTGATGAGTCTTTCCTCTGGCATAAAAGAATGTTCCATGTAAACTTTAAAAACATGAATAAATTAAGAATGATTTGGTAACTGGAATGATAAAGAAAGAGTTTACAAGTGATGACCATCGTGTTACATGTCTGAAAGGGAAACAACACAAAGTGTCTTATAAGGCAAATGAAAGGAATTCCATCACTACACCCTACACTTATTACATATGGATATTTTTGGCCCCACCAGTGTAATGAGTCTAGGAAGGATCTCTTATTGCTTTGTGATCACAGGTGATTTTATAAGATTCACTTGGGTTTTCTTCCTTATAACTAAGGATGAGACTCCTAAGATCTTGAGTAACTTTATTCTAAAAATTGAGAATCAATGTAATCACATGGTCAAAACCATAAGATGTGACCAAGGAACTAAATTCAAGAACCAAAACCTAGAAATATTTCATAATGAAAAGGTTATTACAAGATAATATAGTGCTTCCAGGACTCCTTAGCAAAATGGTGTTGCTGAGAAGAGAAACATGACACTTATTAAAGCTGCAAGAACCATGTTATATGACTGTAAACTGCCTATCATCTTCTAGGCGGAGGCAGTCAACACTGCCTGCTATGTGCAGAAAAAAGTTTTAGTAGTCAAGACTCATGGTAAGACTCCTTATGAACTATGATAGAAAAGGAGACCTTTCATTGGTTTCCTCAAATCATTTGGATGTCCTTGCACCATCTTAAATACCAAAGATCAAGTAGCCAAATTTGTTGAGAAATTAGATGATTGACACTTCATTGGATACTCTTCCCAAGCTAAGGCTTATAGAGTATACAATCTCAGAACTAGAGTACTTGAGGAGTAAACCAATGTGACCTTCAATGAGCACACTGCTAGTGTGATAGGTCCCGGTCCTGATTTGTTGTTTGATCTTGATTTAGTTAACAATTGTTTTACCAAATCTTCTGAAAATATTTTAGGATCTACAGGTAACTTATCAACAGGAGACCCTGACCCAAGATTTGAGCTGAGAAGACCAAGCAAGAACATTACTCAAGGATCTCTTCTATTTTGGTAACATTAGACGAGGAGAAGTTGGTAAGGTTTATACTTAAAGGCTGATGCAACCAAAGATCTCTCAACATGCATCCATGAAGTACAAATGACATTACTTTGGAAGTTTTACATAACTCAGGAAAAATATGCTAAGTGTAAAATATTCTAAAGCCAAATGACCATATCTTTCGAAGCCAAAGATGAAATCTTTTGAAACTTTAGAGACAAAGTCTTCCGAAGCCAAGGAATGATTTCTTCTAAAGACAGAGAAAACATGCTTTCTCTGATCACCTTTTGACCAAAGCTAAACTACATTCTGCTGCCACCTCTGAAGACTCTGGTGAAAAGGTCCATACATTTGTCAACTTTAGGTTAAGGTCATTGGTGTGTAACTTTCTACTTTTGTACCTTTTATCCTTTTTGTAATATATTATGATGTGAGCTACGACATGCCATAGTCATAAGTCAAAAGGCAATCTACCTTTTGATTATACATTGGTCTTGTTGTCTAAATTAGTGTTTCCAGCTGACTTTCAAAGTATAGCCGGTTGTAGGATGTAGTATAAAGTATCTTAACTACTTGTGTCCTTAGTATAATCAATATAAACCCGATTTCCTATTTGACCTGTTAAGTGTTCTAATTTTCTTATCACTATAAAACTGTTGCATTGACCCCCTTCAACGGTTCTGCAAGCATAGATCTAACCTAGGTCTATCATTTAAATGTAAAAGTTGATACCTTGCTTGATTTCTTGCATTTTCTATCTCTAAAACACCCACTTTCTCTCTCTAACAACCTACTTTACATGAATGAATGCATGGGGAGCTTATCAATCTTTTTATAAGGGTTTTAGAGTGATGAGTTTACAAGTATCCATCTTTATCCCCTATATTTATCAAAAATATCAAACAGATTTCCTTTAATTATTTCTTTTGAACCGTGTATATCGAGGTGTTACACAAAACAACAATCTTGCCTCTATTATATTTCTTGCTCCATAGTCCTAGGTTGCAAGCACTCATGAAGTCTAACTAAATAGTATTTCTTAAAATCATGTGAAAAATAATGTAGTCAGCTAAAGAAATAGTCGATAAGTAAACCCAGATTTTCATACATAGATATATTGATTAAATGACTAATATGATTTAATATTATGGCATCTTAAGACATAAGATAAATATGAAACATATAAGACAAACAACGCACACTCACATCTAATGACCAAATTGACTCGATTCACAAATGAAGTCTAATGAGTAAGGCACATGTATGAATCTAGTTTTAATCATTTTCAAATAATCAAATAGGACGGGCTTCTTAAGCCAATAGACTTATAATGGTTCCTATAGTTTGAATAAATTAATGATAGTGCTAGAATAAATGTTCATCTAACTGTAAACATACATTGCAAGTAATAACATAACATGAATTAAATTGAATTTGAATAAAATGAATAAATGAATACACATTTGATTGGATAAGTTCATATGATTTTTCTCAAAATTATAAAACATAAAAAGGGCTATGGATACTCACTTGTTAATTGCAAATATTAGAATATTAGTATGCTAGGCTAGACACCAAAGACTTCCTCAAGACTAACCTAAGGAAAAGTGTTCTAAGCTAGAATAATAACATGTTTAAAGTTCTAAGGTTGATTTGAAAACTAGGGTTTCAAACAAGGAATTTGGGTTTTTTTAAATAATTTAAAAGTAATACATTTAACTTTGATGTATAACTAAATAAATTAAATGTAATGAGTAATAATATTTAAATGCTAAGAATGCTTATAAATAATTAAGATATAATGATTAAACTTTATTTGAATAATACAACTAAAATGAGTAATTTATAATAGTTTAATAAATAAGACTTGAAATAATAAAGTGTATAATTTTATCAATTATAATTATTAGCCATTATTATTAAATAATACAACTTTATTTGAATAATACAACTAAAATGAATATACTTGTAATAAATGTTGATATAAAACAATTTATAATTATACATTTTTTATAGGAATTTTATTAATATTAGGACATATAAATAAATTTTAAAAAATACTTTTTATGGATTTTTTTAACAATTTCTAACGTTTAAAGTATTTGAATGTATTTTTTTAATAACTTTTGAAATTTCAAAACATAATTATTAGTTTCTATTTATATTAATTAACAGAATAATTTTTATATTAATAAATTAATAAAATATTATTTCAAGAATTTTATATAAATTGGGAATTGATTTTAAAAATAAAAGAGGGGTGCCCGGGTTCGAGCCCGGGTTCTTTATATGTATATGATAAGTGTTAACTGTTGAACCAAAGCTCATATCTGGTTTAACACTCCTAAATAATAATCTAGTCTTGAAATCTTGTATTTCCTCCAAATTAAAGAACCCTAATTCCTAAATATCAAAGTTAACACAAAAATGAATCCAATAATCAAATTAAAGTTTAGGGCTTTGATTCTATACATGATAATAAGTATATTTGTATGTTTAATTACATGTTTTGATAAAGGATTATTGATAATCAGACTAAAATAAAATGCGACAAAGATGGAACTAATTCGAGAAAATGATGATGATTTAATCAAATTTGAAGTTTCTAAGTGTGATACTGATCAAAAGCCCTCAATTAAGTTTGTTTTGAAACTGGTTTAATTTTTGAATGGGGATGAATCAGTTTCATTTAAATAGGTTTAGTAGTCGATTTAGTCAATTTGAAATGGGTTATAGGTTCTAATTAGGTTTGTGACTAAAGATGACTGTTTAATTCGATTAAATCGAACGAATTGTGAGGTTTTTGGAGTCAGTAGAGTTGGTGTCGGACATGCGGGAGGGGAGTTACGGTTGGTTTTTGAAACATTACACTTTGGTCCCTGGAGTTTGAATCATTATTCTAATATACAAAAACTTTTAAATTAAGTTTTGAAATTTACAATTATAACCCCAAAGTTTATTGTGTTAATTACAACAACAACAAAAACAACATACCCTTTATATCCCACTAGAAGCAGGGTATATGAGGGGTTGAATGGTGGCAAATCTTGCCTTTATCTTTTAGGATAGAGAGACCGCCTCCAATGAGACCCCCAGCTCGAAATGAAAAACCACAAGATTACAGGCACATTTTGTATATTTTAAATATTAGTTTAGCAATACACAACGACATATAAACCCACATACACATCTCAGGAAATGAACAAAAGGCAGACAAATTTTAAAATAAAAAGCGCACATTCAATAGCAACACTCCTAATTCACGTGTCCAAACCATCTCAATATCCCCTCCCGAATTTGGTTAGTGATGCACACCACCCCTAATCTCTGTCGAAACACGTCGTTCCTTATCCGATCCATCCTTTTGTGCCCGCACGTCCACCTCATGATTCTTATCTCTGCGACCTCCATCTACCGCCCTTGTGACTTCTTTATGGCCCAACAATTTATTCTGTATAACATAGCAGGTTTTACTGCTACTCTATAGAAATTTCCCTTTAGTTTTGTTGGGAACCTCTTGTCACACAAAATTCCCGACGCTGCTCTCCATTTACACCATCCTGCCTGGATACGGTGGGCTACATCACTGTGAATCTCTCTGTTCTCCTGGAAATAGGAGCCAATATACTTGAATCTATTTGTTTATGGAACCACCAGATCATGAATACTAATTTGAGTGTCCTCTTTATTTGCACCACTGAAGTTTTAATGCATGTATTCCATTTTAGAGCGACTTATCCTTAATCCTTTGCCCTATAATAACATTCTCCACTCTTCTAACCTATCATTAATCATTTTTTTATTCTCTGCTATTAACACAATGTCATCAGCAAATAACATGCACCATAAAACTGGGCCCAGTATAGACTTGGGCAACTCATCCAAAACTATCGTGAAAAGAAATGGACAAATGTTGATCCTTGGTGGAGACCCACCTCCATCGAAAAGAAATCTGTATCACCCACCGGCGCATGCACACACGTTTTCGCCCGTTTATACATATCCTTGAATAACGTAATATATCTCTCTGGAACCTTTCTAGCCCGTATACTTTCCCAAATGAGGTTCCGCAGCACACTATCATAGGCTTTTTCCAGGTCGATGAAGACGATATGGAGATCCCTCTTCTTTTCTCTATATTTCTCCATTACCCTCCTTATGATGTACATGGCTTCCGTTTTAGAGCACCCATGCATAAATCCAATTGATTTATCGTTACCTTAGTTTCTCTTCTAAGTCTCGAGCTGATAACTCTTTCCTAAAGTTTCATAGTATGACTCAGGAGCTTTATTCCCCTGTAGTTTGTGCAAACTTGAGCATCCCTTTTCTTCTAATATAAAGGAATTATAGCACTATTCCTCCACTGATCTGACATCTTCCAAGTCTTGAAGATAGTGTTGAATAACTCTGTTAGCCATTGGAGTCCTTCCCCCAAACACCTCCACACCTCAATTGGTATGTTGTATATCTCCACTGCCTTAGCTCTCCCCATTTCTTAAGGGTTTTCCTCACTTCCTCGCTTGTAATGCTTCGACAATAACAATTATTTTGTTGTGTTGTTTGAGCTGTTTGATCGTTTTCTGCTTGTTTACTAGCATTCCCTACGTTGAAAAGTTCGTGGAAATAAGTTCCCCCCTCCATTTGATGTCCCGCTCTTTCACTAAGACTTCCCATCCTCACCTTGTATAAACTTTACCATTCCCAAGTCCTGTCTCCTGCGCTCCCTAGCCTTGGCAATCCTGAACATTTCATGCTCTCCTTCCTTCGTCTCTAACCGCTTGTACATCCTCTCATAGGCTATTGTCTTTGCCTGCGACACTAACTTTTTCGCCTCTTTTCTAACCTCCTTATATGTATCTTTTAGTTGTTCTTCTTCATTATTACATCTTAAAAGTTCTCTAAAACTTTGATATTTGATTCTTATCTTCTCTTGCACGTCTTCATTCCACCACCAGGATTCCTTACGATTGATTGTCCTTCTTGTTGTGACCCCCAGCGTTTCTTTAGCTGTTTGTATAACTCTAAAAGCTATAGTCTTCCACTTTTGGTTTGCGTCTTCCTGTGGCCCAGCCTAGATCATTGGTATGACCTTATCTCTAAAGCAAGTAATCTTTTCGCCTTTCAGTTGCCCCCATCTGATCATAGTTCTTATTCTCCTTCTTGCTTTCACAATTACCCTCTTCACGCGTAGATCTGCCACCAACATATGATATTGAGTCACTACCGTCTCGCTCGGTATTACCTTGCAGTCTTTCCACCAACTTTTGTCTTCTCTGCGCATCAGCAAATAGTCTATCTTAGTGTGTCTCCCTACGCTGCTAAACGTGATAAAATGTGATTCTTTTTTTTAAAATGAGTTTATAACGCCTAGGTCATGTGCCAATGCGAAGTCAAGTAGCTCTCTATCAGCATCATTCCTAAGACCATAACCAAAGCCTCCATTCACCAAAGGAAATTGATTATTATCCTTACCAATATGCCCATTAAAATCTCCTCTGATGCATATTTTTTCTTCTGGAGGTATGTCTCTCATAACTTGATCTAAACACTTCCAGAAATTCTTTCTTTCCCGTTCCCCTAACCCAACTTGTGGTGCATACGTGCTAACTACCTCCATTACCTCTTCATCTATAACTACTCTCCTGTCATCATATCTTTTCACCTCAACTACGTTATCCTGTAGATCTCTAGCAACTAAAAAACTAACCCCATTTTTTGCTCCATCTGGTCCCTAATATCATAATTTATACTCATTCCATTCTAACGCTCTCTTACCCCGCCATCTAGTCTCTTGTAAGCAGGTAATCTGAACCCTACGTATCTTAAGCACTTCTACTAATTCTATCAACTTACAATTTAACGTCCCTACATTTCATGATGTCAATCTTAATCTATAATCAGTTTTCCCTCTATTTGTCTTTCTCGTCACCGAACATGATCTCAAGGACATATAATGGCTCCTCCTGTCTATTTTACCACACTACTTACAGTAACGAACAGAAACCAAACCCACAACACACCAAATTCACTAAAACAAGGATGACACTGATACTAAACTATAAAAATGTGAACGTACTATGGCTTATTCTGACAGAAAAGGTAAAAATTCGCAATAGTTATAAAAGAAGACTGCTTACAAATAGTTATGAACACGGGTAGGGATGCTTACAATGAATGTTGGTTATAATGCCTAGGTCGTGTTCCAGTAATGGGCTGGGTACAATCGGCTAGGTAGTTGGAGGCGGCTGGATAGTTGGGTATTTGTAGTCAAGTGTTAAAGAAAAAAGATAGAAATGCCCCTAGTTTTATAATCAATAATAATACAAAAGAAAACTTTCCAAGATTTTCACTATGATTTATGAACCCCAAATCTATAACAGCAGTAAGACCTAGGGCTCCAAAAATATAATGCTAAACTTATTTAGCAAAAATTATAATAAAAATAAAAAACAACATGTTAATTATGAAAAAAATACCTAAAATTTACATCAACATTCCATATCTATCAAAAGATAGAATTTTTTTTTCTAACTGAAACAAAAAGTATAACATGCTAAAGAACATGTTAAGACTTTTAATTTATATAAAATATGAAATCTGAGTGATCGAGTGATCTAATTAGAACACTTTTTAAACTTGAGTTACCTAATTGAAACACTTTTAAAATTGTGTTACTATTTACAAAGTTACCCCTACTTTTTATACCTTTATCATTACTTTTTTCTCTCTCCTCCACTCACAACCACTTTAAAAAATATTAAAAAATTTATAAGGATTGCACAGTGATTTTTCAAATATACTAATCCACAATAACATTTTATCTCCCCTTCACTCAAAACCACTTAAAATCATTTCATATAATATACCAAACTAGGGTTGTCCAAACCGCTCGACGCTCGACGCTCGCTTGACGTTCGTTCGGAATTTGCTCGAAAAATGCTCGTTCGAATTTTTGCTCGGTTGTAAACGACCCGATCGGCTCGGATCGGTTTGTAAACGAGCCAAGCACGAGCAAAGGTCCGCTCGGTTCGGTTCGGATCGAATTAATATGTATATATAGTTTATACGTAATCTAGTAGATTTGACCCATTATATACAAATATATAATTCTATTTATGCATATTTGATCAATCAATCTAATGAAAGAATTCTACACTTAATATAAAAGTGAAATCTTAAGCCGTTAAAAGATATTTTTTCAATCATCTCACCGTCACCGTTATCTGCAATATGCTCTTCGCCTTATCAGCTACAGACTTAGCTAGCTTTATCGTCAGCCACAACGTGTTATCATCCATGAAAGTATTTTATGTAATGAAATGTGACTGATTTTTAAATTATTAAACATTATTCGCTGCAGTATAAATTATATGACACACAAGATAGTTGGGTTGTATAAATTATTTGCAGCTCGTTTGCGCTCGCTCGACGTTCGCTCGAAAATTTAACGCTCGAAAAATGTTCGTTCGATTTTCCGCTCGGTTGTAAACGAGCCGATCGGCTCGGTTCGGTTTGGAAACGAGCCAAGCACGAGCAAAGGTATGCTCGGTTCGGCTCGGCTCGTGAACAACCCTATACCAAACACATATTTTTTTTAAAAACTTTCCTGGAACTCTGAACAAGCAAAACTCACCAAAATCAACACAAATCAGCCAAGATCTGTACCAACTATAAGTTCAAAACCACCCTAGGGTTTCGAGTTCCGAATTTTTTCAACCGATTTCACCGCGACAAACGACAATGAAGCTAAAAACGTACGAAACAAGCAGAACTACGAAGTTTAACTAGCAAGTAACCTCAAACAAACCAGAAAAAAGCTATAAAACTGCGCAATGAACACTGAAGAACAAGTGATTTCAGAATGTTATTGTCGGAGTGATTTGCGGAGATAAGATTAGGGTTCCGATTGAAGAACAAGTGATTTCAGAATGTTATTGTCACTGAAGAACAAGTGATTTCACACTCTGCAATTGAAGTTACTTACTTGGAGTTGGATATTGAGGTCGAATTGATGGAGTGATTTGAGGAGATAAGATTAGGGTTCCGATTCAGTAATAACATCAACGAGGTGGTAAATTCAACACCGATTGGAAGGATTTCCGTTCGAATGAAGCGATTGCAGACACTGGTAGTGGAAGTATGTTTTAATTATGAAAACATAATTAAAAAGAGATTAGTTCAATCAGGTAAAACTACCAAAACCATCTCGGCTGTTTTGGCCGACCCACCACACCGGTTTTGTTTGTTGTTTCTCAGAAATATGACCAAAACCAAACCATGAATACCCCTAACCCTATGAATAATCTACGGTAACGGGTTTACCATTTGGACTGGTTTTAGTTAACTTTGTAGTGTGGCTTTGTTTAGGGGTTCTTGAAGCAGATTATATCGAGCCTACTCACAGTAAACAAGATTTTGAAAAAACTAATGTCTTTCAAAAGCTTGTAACCCGATTGAGGCTTATGACACTTGAATACTGGTTAGTTATTTGTTTCATGCCAAATGTAGTATATAAAATAAACTCAGAATAACAAGCCTGCTTTTTTATTTATACATTTTTAGGGATTTTCATTGTGGATACCTCGGGTATACTATCCCTAAAAGAGCTCTACCTTCATATGCTTCTGATAAAGAAGGTAAGAGCTAGATACTTGATAGTAACCATATTATTAAGGTTAAACCATCTGCACCTTTAAAATTATGTTTGCACAGTATGAACATTTAAGTTTTGATTATCCACACAAAATTTACACAGCTCATTTTTTATTTATAAATTTACATTGATGTAGTAGACGTATTTATATATGATCTTATATGTCAAAAGTTTAAAAGAAAAACAAAACTATATTTTAATAAAAACCAAAGAAATAACCACATCAAAATGGGCAAATAGTAATTTAGAAAGTGTCAATTGTAGAAGCTGAACTTTCACTTTTTGTGCAGAAGATTCTAAAAACTTTTTTTTACCGATTAAAAGTTAACCAGAAATTGTCTTGTTTTAAGGGATTTAATAATGAAAAAAATTTTCTGGAAAAAGATTCTAAATTTTAACAAGCTGTAGGATTTATCTAGACAAGATAGTTTAGGGACTTGTGAGCACAAAAAGTGAAAGTCCACAGGGCTACTCTATTAATTTTGGTAAAATTCAGAAAACCACTTATGTTCGAGTTTGTGCACACAAGTCCGTGACCTTTTTTTGCCCATACGGTTTTTTTTTTTTTTTTTTTTGCCATACTATCTTTTAACATCCTGATCAACCTGATGTTACCCCACCAGAGAACGTTACGATGATGAAGAGGAAATCACCTGATCAACCTGATGTTATCCCACCAGATAACGCTACGATGATAACCGATGGAGCAAATATGGTAATACAGTTTTCAGTAAATTTGAAAGATATATATTTAATGGAAAATATACATGTGCTGAAGAATACATAATGCACAGGATCAAAAGAAGGCATTCCTTATGCAAGAAAACAAGAAGCTTAAACAGCAGTGAGTAGTCTTTACTCTTTAGTCTTTATATTTTGTGTTTTTTTTTTGCAATCTGAAGCTGTTGAATTTATTTTCTATATAATAGATAATGCGAATGCGATTAAGTTGGTTGATGAATTTTTTTTTTTTTTTTGGGTTTGAGATGCTTGGAATTCGAGAATAGTGAGAAAGAACTTGATCTAAAGGTACTTCAAGTCTTCAACAATCCTAGTTCATTGTAGTAGGTTAAGAGAGACACTTTTAGATTTAGTGAAATCTGAACCCGTCTGGAGTGATAAAATGGGTGGGCCCAACACGTTGGGTAAGAAAATTTTAAGTATTGGTCAAAATTGGGTGGGGTTGGGCAAACCTGCAGCCCTTGTTTATTCAGTTTATATAATAGCACTGATGTGTTATATATGACTAATCTAAGCTTTCTTCAACAAAAATATAGGTCTTATGCATTTTGAACACATTGACCCGCTTACTCTTTCGTTGAACACATTTAAACCCGTTAGGGAAATAAAATGACCCAATGCGCATGTTGATTCCTTTGTCGATTCATGTTATTATGTTAAATGGCAGGTGGTGAACCTTAAAACAGTGTTAGAAGTGGCTCAAAAAGAATATGCTACTTTGCGGACAGAGGTGCAGCTTTTGGAAAAAGCCAAGGTGGGAAAACTAACCAAAATTGAAATTGTAGGTCTAATTATAGGGATACAGAAGTTGTAAATGAGAAGTAACCATTGACAGCAAGATAAGAGCTACATAGATGGTATCACTAGAAACTATAGAAGATAACAACATAGATGCAGTGTCTCATATGAGTATATGACTAGTGTTTTTGAGTTTTAAGTCTTTTGACCATAGGTTGAATGACACTTCTGTAATTATTTTGCTAGGAATGTTGTTGAATTCCTTTAGTGGATGTGATCCAGTATATGTCCAAATTTGCAACCAAACAAGCCATTGATCGGCCATATCTGATATAAAATTATGCCAAACAGACCTTAAACCTGTCCTTGTGAAATTGCTTTGGATGCATGGCTTTTGCATATTATCATATGTTTTTTTCAACTTTTGTGCTTCAAGAAAGTTATGTACAAAATCGACAATTATATTTATTGGAACAGGTGTTGAATGAGTCATGTTCATGAGTTGACGGGTTGTACCCGACAAAAATTTATAAATTTAATGGATACGGCATACATTCAAGTGTTGAAACAAACAAAACACTTGTTTAACTTAATTTTTGTTTAGCGTATTACATAAACAATAACACTTGAACTTCATCTTTGAAATTATGACATTATGACATAAAATACTTAGTAAGATTAAATTATGTCATAGAACACTTTTTTTGGAGGAACTTCTAGAAATAAACACCCGCTAGGTCAAACCAATCCCTTTAGCTAAATGTGTTTGAGATTTGAACTCAACGTGACCTGAATCAGTTAGACTAAAACCCAAACCAACAAAAAGCTAAATGTGTTTGAGATTTGAACTCAACGTGACCTGAATCAGTTAGACTAAAACCCAAACCAACAAATTTCATGTTGGGTTTGTATTATGTCAGAAACTCACACCGCTAAATAGACGGTTTTTTAAAGCTTTTTAACATCTACAAGACAACCAACAAAAACTGTAGAAAGCAACTAATGACTAAAAGCAGCTTCTTTCATACATCAACAAATGGGTATTTTGATATACCATTAATGCAAAAATTCTAGCAGTTGCTAAAAACTTAATGATGTCCCACAAGATAAACAGCTATGAATACAGATTAAGATTCACTGTTCGGTTATTGTAGCGAATGGTAAAAACCGCATCAGAAAACTAGAAAGAGACCAAATACAAATGACCCCAAGACATTGAAGAACATTCAAAAGCATACCCAATGAGGTATTTATAGCCAAATTATGTGGTGTTGATTCAGCCCCTCTTACTGTAAAAGAAAGTGCAGTCACGAGTTGTGCTGCTCGATTCAGCTGGTGCAATCTGTACACCTGAAATACAAAAAATCCCAAGTTGGGTAATTAAAGAAAACCATAACTGATGGCTATTTCGACTCATTTATTTATAATCAGATTATGCTTTTATCTCTAACGGAATTGCTTAAAATGGGTAGAAAAATACACCTGGGAACATTTTGAATGCATGATGTGGTAACTCCTAACTAATTTCATTCAAAAAGTAAAAATACTACTGAACTTCAACTTAAATGATTTTTGTAATCAACTAAGCATGGTACTAAAACATTTGAACAAATATAACATAATACTTGTACTCATTTGACACCAAATATTTATATAAAAAAATAAAACCTTGGACAAAAAGTGTTTGGGGCAACCTGGCCCAACTTCTAGAACTGAAGCCATTACCTAACCCACCCGGTCCCTCCATCTTATTAAAATAATATAATAAATCCAATCATATTTGACAGGCTAATTATTTATGAAAAATCTTTTAGATCTCCGGGCCATAGTATTTGGGTAAACCCGGCCCGTTTCAGCTTAGCACGAAAAGTTACCAGTTTTGACCCCGTACCAAAAATTACCCGTTTTTTGACCCATTAACGACCCCACCCATTTCAGCCAATAAAACTACTCGTTTTAATTAAGCCTATTTTAACCCATAACTTCCCCTTCTCCGGCAATCCATTTTATTGAAATTTTATAACTTTTTGACACTATATGTTCTTAGAGAAAACTGAAAATCTTGGACAACGTGTTCAGGTCAACCTTACCATCCATTTTAGTGTCAGTACCAAAATAACCTGTTTTGACCAGTTACCCAACTCCCTGACCTGCTCTCATTTTGCCACATCCATAAATCATAGAACTTAAAGAATTTTTTTTTAAATGTGTGACTTACTTGAAAGATCACAGGAATGAGAGGCCAAGAAGGTGACTTTATGTATCTTGCATACTGCTCAAATGCAAACTGCACAACAATGCCAACAAGATATGGTGCCAGTGTAGCAGAAGCTGCTGGGCCGGTCCACGGCCAAACCAGGCCCATTGTGACCATAGGAATCACCAGGCTGAGAACCAATGCAGCCACAGATGTAATTCGGTACACCAATTGAGGTGATGGTATAGGGCTATTTTTTGCATTAACAGGCCCACGCAAATGGTCTACTATGAAAAGGAACATAGCTACCCCACAGTAAAAAAGAGCTTCTGTGAAGAACAATATGAGGAAATCTGCAAATACAAAGATGCATATGAAAACAACAATTGAATGATCATAAATCATAGAGGTGCAATTTTCGATCCATTTACCTCGTGGGTCAATTTGGGTTATATTTATCTCTAGCAGTTTAAATGAGTAAAAAGACAAGAATCGGCTAACACATAGAAGTGGCCTATTGGACCCATTTGTTTTAAATTGGTTAATTCATGTCATCTTTTAAGACTTAAAAACAAAACGGATCGTTCTAAAAACAACTACAAACTTCTAACAGAAAAGATCACATGCCAAAGGTGTCAAACGGGCTGATAGCCTACCAAAGTGTATACTAAATGTACCCAACCTCCTAAATCTTTTTTGTTTAAATTTGGTTAATACTTTAATAATATGAGTTTTGAAATTTCAGATAAACCAACCCGACCTTTTAACCTGCAATGATAAACTGCTCACTTCAACCTGAATCCATTTCAAATCCAACGACTACTATAAAGAGAAAGGTTGAAAATAGCCCAAAGCATATTAAGTGCTTACAGTACATCATTCGTATTATTTTATTAAAATTACAGCGTCAATAATCATATTTAACTAATGAAGTACTTACTAATTCCATAAAAATTGAACAAAAATGAAGTTTTGATGGGTTAGGTTGTTTCGACGCACATAACAAATTACCCATTTTGATTAGGACCTGTTTAGACTTGTTACCAAACCCGTCCATTTCAATAACAATTCATGAGGCTATACAATCAAAAGATGCTCAGAAATAATACCTGTCAATAAAGAGTCCTCAAAAACATATGAAAGAATTTTTCGCATGTAAAGTGATGGGAAAATGAAGGAGGCTACAAGAACACCAGGACCCACAAACCATAAAAGATTGGTTTGGTTGGTAGTGGTGATTGTAGGTACAATAACTTCAGGTTCTTTTTTGTAACTTCGATTATAAAACGATGTAAAACCAGGCCTTCCTCTACTAATTTCCACATTTTCACTTTTAGATGCCACATCATCTTCGATTAGAATATCATCATCAGAATCATCTTCTTGGTCTGTATTATCATCCGATTCTATCTCACTGTCTGAGATTAAGTTATTAGGAGATGCAAAGAATATAAATCGTCTGTTTGGGAACCTTTGGATTGTGTTCAATGTTCTGAGTAGAGAACATCTTGTATTATCTGTAGAAACATAATAATCAAAAGAAACTTGTAAAACTAAAGTATGCATGCACAAGACAGAAAAATTAATTCTAGCGCATGTGACAATTTTGATCCATCTAGTTATAAGGGGTTGATTCAGGTTTCCTTATTTACTTGTTTATTAACTATGGGGAATCAGGTAACAAGTTACAAACACACCTCTGATTTTCAGCTGTCTACAATCATGTAATCTTGGTGGTAAGCTGACCTGAGAACAGAAGTTGCTGAATTACAAATGGAAAAAAGAAAATAATTATGGAAAAAGGAAAATAATTATGGGAAATTAGAACTAGATGGATAGAAATTATTAATGAGAAAAAAAAAGTGAGATCTGAGAAGCTGTTTGATCAACATATGACACTCACTAAGCAAGAAATTTGAATTTTAATTAACCAATAGAAAGTTTTACCCTTTGATATAAGGAAGGCCCAAAGGATACTTTCAACATCAATTAACACTTCATATCAACAAGTGTGATTTGTGAAAAGGCTATATGCGTAATTAAATACTATTTAACCAAATATGCCATAACATACAATGAACAACAAATTTTACAAGAAATGTGAAAATATTATAATAGAAACTGACATTGATATCCTTAGGTCATTATGTTTATAAGTGTGCATTTTGGATTATTAAACTAAATGCATTAGTGTTCTCCTTAACTGGAAATATTAAAACGCAGTCCAAAGCAATTTGAAATATTAGTCCCAAATGAAAAAAAACAAATATCAAAACCAACGGTAGTGGCCACGTACAACAACATAAATCATGAAAAAAAAAAAGGGCGTACCTGGTGCTGCAAAGAGCTCCCGCGTTTTCGCAGGGTCCAGGGAGGGTCCGTCCCATTTAAGGGAAGATGTACGCGGTCTTTCCCCCACATTTTGTGGGGAGGCCGTTTCCACGGATCGAACCTGAGACCTTCGGTCCCTTAGGAACAGCTTTTACCGCTGCGCCAAGGCCCGCCCTCTTAAAACATAAATCATGAAAAACAAAACTAAAAAATCATGTCTTCAAGTATGTTAAAAACCCTAGCAGAACTAGCTAAGTAGAAAGAACAGAAAGAATTAGAGAATGTTTGGCTCTGTGGTCAAACGCCCACAAGGCGTGCACCTAAGCCCTCAAGTGCAGCCCAGCGCAGCTTTGTTGCCTCGCTTCAAAAGCTCTTTTTCAGGCGCTCAGGCGTAATTTCAGGCCAAGTTCCACCCAAAATTCGTCTGAACATGTCTGAAACAATTACACTAGCTCTAAACAAAACTGGTATCAAGCCTAAATTACCCCAAAAAAAAGCCTAAAACATGTCTAAAACCCCTAAAATGATATTTTTATACTATGCATCTCGCTTAAAAAAGGTGTCCCTTTTTAGGGTCTTGTGTCTAGGCCCAAGGCTCGTCCATTGAACCTTGAGTGTGCCTTCGGCAACTATGATGTTTGGAAATGTATTCCAAACAGATTATGCTTATTCAGATTTGTATTGTTGGTGGAAAGGATTATAGTTCTGTTTTTGAAACTATTTGGTAACAAAATAAAATAAAAAGACATAATCACTTTCAATGTGCATTTAACACCCCTTAATGCTAATCTGAATAACAAAAAACTATCCAACATGGAGATATTTACAAGAACTAAAAACTAAAGGAAATTAAGATACAACAAAAACTTAATTCAGTTAAATTGCATATAAATGCTTGGATTCAAACCCTGAAGCCTAAATATGAAAATTTTAAACTATGTGCTTTGAATCACAAAAGATTAAACGTGTCTCGAAACTTGAATATAAACCCTACATAATTCTTTCGGATAATGCAAATTAAAGAAATTCAGCTCGAAATCAAAGAGGGTTTTCTTCGATTATCAAAGAATCGAACCTGAGGAGTTCTTCTTGGCTGGAATGAAGAGGATAAAGATGTGGAAACGCAAGATATTGAAGCGATTTTGACTGTCATTGTAGGTGGGTAAGACTAAACTGAAGTCAAAATTGAAAATTTTAGAGGAAACCCATGTGAAAGAATCGAAATTCGGAGAAACCCATTTGAGAGAAATCGAAAGAATTCGATGGTTTTGAAGAAATTGGTAGATTTTGGCGTTTTCTTTTTGCAGGGTGGGTGTGGGTTAGAATGTAGATGTAGGCCGTAGGAATATTGTAGTCAAAGGTTTGGAGTAAAATGAAGGAAAAACAAGAGAATAAAAAAAGTTGATGTGTCATTTGGAGAAAAACAAAAAATAAAATAAAATGATAACTCTCGGTGAGTGGCATGAGGACTCAATATAGTACAAAGGAGCAACGTTTTGAAGAGAAGACGAGGCAGGACTCAATATTGTAGTCAAAGGTTTGGAGTAAATTTTCACTGGTTATTACGTTGGGTCATCGGTGCAAAACAAAAACAAAATATTTTTTATTTTTCAAATTTTTAAGAAAATGATATCAAAATTTGAGTTATCTTGTTCATATTTGATTTATGTTTGAATATATCCGTTGAAGTATTTATATTATTACTGTGTTTTTTTTTTTAAATCGATAACGAACTAGAGTCATCTGGTTTGTTTTCTAGTACAGTTTTAAAATCTTTGTCAGAGAGTAACAAGATGTATATAAAAGGTGTGCATCCTTAAATGATTAAGTGTTATAGTAATAAGGTTATGGTAGACAAATGTATAGATGGTTTATTTTTAGTTAAACGCCTAAACCTTTAACGCATGGCACACCACATGAGTATTATTAGGTGAAGCTAGGATAAGGGGTGAGCAATCAAAACCGATAACTAGAAAAAACCCAAAACTGAAACGAAAATAACCAAAACCAAAACAAGCCATCAGTTACGGTTAAGATAGGGCCAAAACCGAGCTCATTCAATGACGGTTGCGGTTTTCCCTTATTCCATAACCGAAA
>BJCN01321800.1:0-11138 GCA_018326445.1 Flaveria brownii
CTCTCTATCTTGTCGAGTTCCCGATGACGACAAAATTCCTCGATCACCAGCTTCTTCAACTCCGACCACCTTATCTTACTAATGGTCATGCTACCCTCAGCCTAGACAATGTTGTCCCACCAACATAACGTCGTATCCACAAATGAGTGGGTAGCAAACATCACTTTTTGATCTTCTCGACACTCGCTAATATCAAGTACCGCCTCAATTTCTCTCACCCATAGGTGAGCAGCAGCAGCAGTGCAATTCCCATCAAATGTTAGGGGCTTGCATCTCTAAAATGCCCCATAGTTGCAACCACGTGCAGTTTCCTGCACCGCTTCTTCCTCCTCCTCCTCACTCGAGACAATTGTCTCGGTCTCTGATTGTTCTCTCTCTTCCTTTCCTGTGGTCCTTCTCCTCTCTTTCTTCTCTTCCTTTCTTACCGCCTTAATCATTTTAGTCACTACAGACGGCAGGATCGCCTGCATGACTTGATGCACTTCCCATACGACTGCCTCTTTCACCGAGGCCTTGAAGTTTGCACTCTCATCACCACGCTCCTGGTGATGCACCTCAGGCTCTTCACGGGCCCTCTCAGTCATCTTAGCCTTATTCCTAGTGACACGCGGTTCAGCACCACATCCTCCCTATACACCTCCCCTAGAGGCCTTAGATGATCTACCTCCAGCCGTTCTCTAATCACTATAAGATTCAAACACTAACACAGTTATTCAAGGTATAGCTCAGTTTATGTTAAGTATAGTAAGTCCCTAATTAAAGTGGCCAGTTATGATTAGCCACTTACTTTACTCTTCATACCCTGAGCATTTCCTATCCTGACTACATCAGTATCTAAATCTACTAATAAGACGTAAGTCAACTAGCACGCGCACATAATACTGCTTAACTTTTAAGAAAAGAAATACCTGATGGCACTTAGCTACTTGGGCTGGCATCCCTTCCCTTTAGTCACATTCTTAGTTTAAGATTTAGGTTTTGAAAATATTTACCTAATTCGCTTAAACTTTGGCTCTGATACCAACTTGTAAGGCCCCGTTCCTGGGCACCTCACAGTTGGTTATTCATCGCACTAAACATACAAATTATTATACATTTCATAAACTATCACAGCGGAAGTCATTAACAAAAACCATTCATTTTATTAATAATTACTATTGTTATGCAATATAACACTATTCAACTACCAAAAGAAACTTTCACTAATTGCATTACAAAACAACAATAATAACATGTGTGAATGGATGCCAGTCTTGCCCTGCCAAGTAGCCTCCTTGCGTGCCATCCTCAGCAACCTTTACCTGCCAACTAAAAATGCATAAAAGTCAGCATTGCTGAGTGAGTTATAGTTTTATATGTATCAAAATACTTTATACGTTTCATGCGTAAATATATTTTTTTTCCACAAAACATTTCATTTACTATCACACATGTTCATTCGTTTTCGTACATGTTCATTTCATTCATTAAAACTAGTTTTGTAGTTTATCCTTTTCTTTTGTTAATGTTCGTCTCGTACTTTATCACTATCTTTCTTTAACATTCATCTTGCACTTCATCACTTCGTTCGTTTCCTACTTTATCATCTCGCTTGTTTCGTACTTATTCTATATCCTGTCAGGCTTTTCCCCATCGCGGTCCGAAACCGCCATTCCGAGTACAAAGCTCCTTTACTAATTCGCACGAAGCCCATGGCCTGAAGCTACCATTCTAGGCACAAAGCCCCGTTACTAACTGGCATAAAGCCGTATCATATATTAGCACAATACCCGGGGTTGAATGACAAGGATCCCGTTTCGTACTATGGGTTCAGTCAGCTAGACTGATCCCCTTATGTGTGAACCCTCATGGGTTAAAATCGCATGTTATAAAACACATAGTTGAGCTATCAACTCAAAAAGATTTGTAATCCTTCTTTCTTTCTACTTGCAAGCCTTTACTTTCCTTCGTTACTTTTCACTTTTCATCTTTGTTATCTTTTACTTCTTTATGTTATACTTTACATTCATTCATACACTCATCATACTACATAAAGTCATAACATAACACTTGACGTATATTATATTCTAATATATATATATTTTGAAAACTAATAAAAGATAACAACTTATACACATATGCATATCATACATTTATCATAACATCATGCATATACTATTCATAAACTCTCACTTATTCATCCCTAAAGTAGTCCAAAACAGCCCATAAGTCAAACTAGGGTCAAACCTTGAAATTCTGTTTTTCCTCAAAATTCTGAAAAATTTTCCAAGTCTTAGACGCATGAGCACTATGCAGGCGAATGGCCTTCTGGGTGCATGGGAACACTTAGACGCATGGGAAAAGTTTTGGGCGCATGGGAAAAGTTCTGGGCGCTTGGGCACTATTGGGGCACATGGCTTAACACTTAGTCATTCTGGGCAAATCTAGGCGCATGGGCACCATGCAGGCGCATGAGTGCCTGGACGCATGGGCAATCTAGGCACATGGAACACTTGGTCAAATTCAGCCTAATTCTAGGCGCATGGGGTTTTGTGCGCATGGGGAAAACACTTAGGTAATTCAGACCGTTGGGCGCATGGGCCTATTTCAGGCACATGAAAAACTAATCTTTAACTAACATCATAATTAGTCCCCAATTCATCATTCCAACATGTTCTAAGCTTAGTTCTAACATACCAAGCATCTAACAGGCATACAAACATGAACATAACCATAAATCATACCCAAACATACACCCACCCATATTCACATACACATACATACAGGTATACACACCCAAGCTTTATAAAAACATTTTAAAAATGCACTTCCAGCCCCAAAATCAGTTAAAACATGTAAAAGTGGGGTTCTAGAACTCACCTTATGCAACTTTGAGTGTGTCTTCCTTCAAACCCGTATGCAATGAGTTCAAACACCTAGAAACCCACCAAACACACACACCCGAACACACACACAAACACATAAGCATACAACCGATGCTAAAACCAAACAAGAACACTTAAAACAATGAATTCTTACCTTGAATTCGAATTCTTCTTCTTCTTCTCTCTAGAAAACCCGAACTCTTTGCTCTTTCTCTCTCTAAAATCAAAAGAAGGTTGATGTGCAGATAGAGTGGGCGGCCATGCCCACTTTTGTACCAACTTTTCATAATTTTTATCCTTTTGACACCTTTAACCCCTCAACTTGGGTTAAATTATGTTTCCTTCTTTTATTCATGTTTATTCTTTCTTTCTCGTCTATTAAAAATTATCCGAGTGTTACATCCACCCCACCATCCATAAGTTCTTCAGCGGGAACAAGTGACACCAATGAAACTAGGTTGATCATTTTGGAAGATGGGACTTGTGATTGGAGCATTTATGAAGGAAGTTTTGGAGGAGAATCAAACAATGATGGCTAACATGGAGAACAAAGTCCCACCTATGGCCAGAGAGACAAGGGATAGATTATGTTCATCTAGCGGTGTTGAAGAGGTTGAAAGATACAAAGTCCATGCTCAACAGTTGGCTAACAAAGTTGAAGAAACAATGAATTTGAATGAATCTCATATGAGAGAACACAAATTATATCATGTCAAAATCACTTCTTTACAAAATGATTTGTTTAAACTTGTGTCTGAAAATTTTAATTTGAAAGCACAACTTGAGCATTTGACCACCACTTTAACAAAATCAATGTCTGATTATGCATCAATTGAAGTGAAACTTCAAAAGTTTAAATTATCATCGTAGTAATATGAAAACTTTTGAATACTCATGTTGAATCAAAGAATAGGTACGGGTTAGGATTTCATGCTATTGCACTCCATTGAATGATAACTATACCATATTAGCTGAGTCAATGACCAACAGTCTGTCAAACCATTTTGTGTCAAGTACTAAAAATGACCAAAAATTGAAATTAATGAAATTGGAAATGGTGAAGATAATGAGGTAAATGAAACTGATTGATCTGAATTAGAATTTCTAAAACAAATTGAATCAAAAGGTGATTTTGATGATTGTGTTGATCTGGATGAGCTTGATGAGCATAATAAGCTCAAATGTGCTTTTTTATGTAAGGGAAAGAATTTTCTAATTGAACCTATAATTCTCAAAGTGCTTGAGGAAATTAAGCTACCTTATCCACCTAAACAAAGAAACATGTTGAAGACCATATACCAAAGAATTGCTCAATTGAATGAAGGAATTCATTAGCTCAACAAGTAGCACAAACCTCATTTATCAAAGAGAACTGTTGGAGCAAAAGTTACCATTGGATCTATTAAAGAAATGAAAATCACTTCCGCAAAACACATGTCAAAGATGAAGACAATCTCAAAACCATCAGTTTCACAGAAGAAGAAAAATGTAGATCTTTCTAAATAGTCAACATCCGTACACAATGTTAACAACAAAGGCAAGAAAGTTGAGAAAGTTGAGGCAGGAAAAGAAGAAGAAAGTGATAGAGTCTGAAAGTGAAGCAGAAGAGAAATACTGCAAGTGGTATGACATGTATAACCACAACATAGATGAATGTTACTTCAGTAGTTATTGCTCCGTATACAACATGAACAATGTCACAACCCGGTCCCAAGGAGGGTGGGACGTCACAGACTAGCAACATATATGGTAGCGGAAACAAACTGTCATAAGAGCGCATAATGAGAGAAATAAAATGGCATTACATGTTTAAAGTCAAACCGGGTTGTAACAGTCTAGCCTGTCACATAAATTATAAATTCGTTACATAAATATTTAGTGTTTTATCGATCATAACCCAAATTGTTCAAATGTTTCACAGTCAAGTAATGCCAAGGGTGGTGGAATTTCTAGGTCATCCGAGTCCATTTCTCCAATCAAGCCAGATCCAATAGGGATTACCTGAAACATGCTCCAAAAGATTTTGTGTCAACTAAAAAGTTGGTGAATTCAATTGCTTAAAGTTTAAAAACAAAAGGACTCTTCAAAGTCCATAAGTTAGTTTAAAATCAAAGTATCATAGTTGTGGGGTCACAATCAACCCTGCTACTTAGTCCCGGTTAGCCTCTTTTAAAGTTGTGTTTAAACCGGTTAACCCTAAAGGAGACTGAGCCTTAAATAGTGTACCATACCTACTGGATGGTTCACCTTAGTATCTTATAAAACCTATTACATGACACAAACAATCCCTCAGGATCCCAGTGGGGTACCCTTCCTATCCGAAAGGCACTGTGTGTGGGGGATTCCCCAAGTAGTTCTACCCATATAAGACAAGCGGTTCACACGAGAATTAATGATTGTGATATAGTTAAGAGCAGTTTTAAACATTATCCACAACTTATAAGCATCAAACAATAGCACAATAATAATTTCAGTTCAAAGCATGTTTCATCCCAAATCAGTAGTAAAAAGGGGACACTAGAAGTCACCTTAGGTTTAAGGTAACGGATATTCGGGTACAGTAAAGGATTCAATCCTAGCACCCTAGCATCAAGTTTCAAATAATAAGCTATGTGTTTTGAAATCATGTCGGGTGTAAGCAGGTATGTTATAAGGTTAAAAGTTCAACTAGTTTTGATTTGTTAGGGTTTTGCCCTAAAAGTTTCCTTTTTAGGAAAGTTAGGGTTTTGCATGTGGTTGACATGTTTTTATGATACTTATAAATGTGTTTTCATATTAAGAAGTTTAATACTAGTTTTGGACACTAGGTTACTGAATCTTCAGTTATTTTCCAAATTTACACTTTGGCCCCTTAACTTTCAAAATTGGCAATTTTACCCCCAAAGTTGTATTCTTTCCATTTTCGACTCAAATATGGTCCTTGTGAGTCTATAAGGGTATTTATGTTATTTTTAGACTCATTTTAACTTATTATTTTTAGACTCATCCTTGAGGTGTTTACAGATCAAAATTTCAGTTTAGTCTCTCAAGTTTCAAGATTTTCAGTTTTTACCCTAAAGTTTGTTTTCTTTGATTTCTTGACTTTTATGACCCCTTATTAGTTTCTAGGAGTTTACTATTTCATTTTTAACATGTTAAATTCTAACATTTCCAGAACCTTATTTGATGTAATTAGAACTTATGTTTTTAGGTTACCGGTTCCGGTAAAACCGAAGATTTTTAACGGTTTGTTTTAAATCCTACTGTTTTCATCCACTTAACCTTTAAACATCATTTAATTACTTCTAAATAGTCTAATAAGCTGTCAAAATATGATCTTTAGCTCTTTTGATTAAAAATGTCATTTTTTTATGTTTTACCCATTAAAACGCGTTTTCGCCCAGAACCGAACGTCCGAATCCGTTTTAATTCTAGTTTTCACCTATTTATAGATTAAAATTACCTAACTTACTGAAATATTTTGTCCTTTGTTTATTTTAGGTCTCTTTTACTATTTTTAAAATTTCACCTAAAAATTTCCCGATTAAGTCTCGTTTTCCACGTTTTAACTTCATTTAATCATGTGTTTAACCCAAATATCATCAAATTCTCCCATTTTGCCCATTATTTTCATATTGGAGCCAGGATTTCTTTTTAATATGGAAATTTCCTTTTTTTTTCTATTTTTAAGTGATTTTCACCCTTTTCGGGTCTCAAAACAAGTCCATTACGTGTCCTAGCTGTTACTTTTTATGTTTCCAGCCACGTTATGGACTTAAAACATCTGAAATAACCCCAAATATACTGAAACTTAGAACATAAATCTCGGATCTACATATATCATGTATGTGTTGCAATAACTTGATGATTTACAGCATTTGCACTAGTGTAAATCCTACGATTCATACCCAAACATCACCTAATCATTATAGTAACTTTAAAATCAGATTACTAAAGGGTTTCAAAGTATTTTTTGAGCAGGTTATGATCCTTGGTTGGAAGGGCTTTCAAACAAATGCATAAATGATGTTATTTTATGTAAAAAGAGGGTTTTCTAAGGTGTAACTTGTGTTCTAACCACATGTTTACCAACATAACATGGTATATACCTTTTGTGATGATAAGAACTCTCCAAGAACAAGTTTTGAGCCCCAAGATTCTGCTACAAACAAGGAAGTAAGGATTTTTGGTTGTTTATTGAAGTAAAACACAAGATATAGCTTGATTCGGGTATGTTGTGACTTACCCTTCAAATGGTTCATGATTTTGAGAGTTTGAGGAGGCTGAAATCACTGGTGAACTTTGAACCTGAGCTATAGTACTTCGTTCTGGCAAGTATGGTGCGCAAACGTCCCTCAAAAGGGCCATTTCTTACTTGGTTCTAGCTTGGATGATGATGAAACACTTGTGTTCTTCGAATTTAAGGGCTGAAAAATGCTGGTATGTGTGTTTTCAGATAGAGGAGAGGCTAAGAGGTAGGGAGAAGATTGAGAGAGTTTTAAATTAACTGTGATGGTGGAGTCTGAAATGGGAAATGAAGTCTTGCATGTATGTGGAGTGGTGGTAAGTCTAGTGGAAGAGGGGGAAGGGGATTGGTGGGAGAGGGGGCGGCCGAAGTGTAGGTGTGGGTGTGTTTTAAATATTTCTCTTTTGTAAGTTAATTAGGTAGTGTAGTATTTTTTTATAATAGTTTCAAGTTAAGTGTTTTTATGTTTTTGATGTGTATGTGTTGAATTAATTCGTGAAGCATGTGTGTATACACAAAATTAATTGTATTCAATTTAATTCTAGCATGTTGATGTGTTAAGTTTTAATTTTAGAACATTAAATTATCTTATTATAAGGCTAAACCTAACGTAGCATCAAGGAAGTTAAACACATAATAATAATAATCCTAGAAAGAAATCAAATAGTAATAATAATAATATTACTGATATTAGTAATAATAGCAATAATTGTTGGAGGTCAACATTTAGAATGTTGACCTCGGGGTCGGTTGTTACAAACAATCACATGGCTTCTGATTGTTACTTCAATAAGCATTGTGCTATTTGTAACAAGAATAATCATTATACTGAAGAATGCTACTTCAACAAGAAGAACAAAACAAAAGGTAGAAAGAAGTAACAATCTGAGAGTGGTGAATCAGACTCTTAATCAAGTGACAACGAGGAAGATTCAAAGCAAAAGAAGCAACAACCAAAATAGAAGTTTCAAAAGGCAAAGAAGGCAACATCTACTGATGTCCAAACAAAAAAGAAGAAGAAGAAGAAGTAACAATCTCAGAGCAAGACACCTCATAAGAAGGTAGATTTGAAAGATGAAGTCTTCTATGATCACTTTGAAAAGGGTAATCAAGTACCACAATCAAAGACAAAAGATGCAAAAACCTTCTCTAGTCAAGTATCAGCATCAAGTCCAAAGAACAAGAAACTCAAAGAAGAGGTGACAAAGGGAGTACTTATGGAACAAGATCAAAGATTTTCAAGTTCATCGTCAACAAAATCATCCTCATCACAAACAAAATATAATGAACCAATTGAGTCTAAAACCAAACTTGAAATATCTAGACTTATTCATGAGGGAGTAACAATTTTAGACACCAATGGCATGTCCAACATCATTAAGACTTGGCTCAATGCTCTAATTGGTTTCATTATGTGTGTAGGAACATCCATGGAGGACGGACAACAAGTGGTATGTTGACAGTGGTTGTTCCAGGCATATGATAGAGAACTGTTCTCTCCTCTATGATTTTAAACATAAAAATGCTTTATATGTGGCATTTGGTGGGGATAAGAAAGGAAGTAAATTTGTTGGTGAAGGAATGGTAACGAATGGTGTACTCAAATTTAAGAAAGTAATATTTGTGAAAATTTACAATACAATTTATTGAGTGTTTCTCAAATTTGTGATCAAAGTTATACTACTTTATTTGATAACACTTGTTGTTACATTCTTAAGCCAACTTTTCAAATTCTAGCAGATTGGATCCTTCTTAAAGCACCAAGAAAAGGAAACACATATGTTTTGGACATGAACAACCCACAATAACAAGCAATAAAACATACTTGATTTCTAAGTCTTCAGAAGATGAAGCTCAAATTGGGCATAGAAGGATGGTTCATTCAGACATTTAGAACATGAACAAATTGGTCAAAAATGACTTAGTCATTGGCCTTCCCAAGAAAGATTTTTTTCTGTTCTACTCATTGTTTATCATGTTTTAAAGGAAAACAACATAGGGTGTCACATAAGTCCAAAACAATCAACACAAACACAACACCACTCAAAATGCTTCACCAGCATCTCTTTTGTCTAACCAATGTGATAAGCACTGGAAAAAGACAATATGGTTTGGTTATTGTTGATGATTTCACTAGATTCACTTGGGTCTTTTTCTTAAAATAGAAAAGTGAAACATCAAAAACATTAATGGAGTTTATCACTAAGATTGAAAATCAACTTGATTTGAAAATCAAAATCTTGAGAAGTGATGATGGATCTGAATTTGTTAATCACGTTTTGGATTTCTTTTGTAGGAACAAAGGCATAGCAAGATAATTCATTGACCAAGAACTCCACAACAAAATGGAGTTGCTGAAAAACGAAACAGAACTCTAATTGAAGCAACAAGAACACTGCTAGCTAACTCATATTTGCCAATAACATTTTAGGCTGAAGTAGTGAACACAACATGCACTGTTCAAAGCAAGATACTAATTGTCAAAGAACACAATAAAAACCATATGAGATTTTATTTAAAAGAAAACCTTTTGTAGGATATCTTATAGATTTTAGGTGTCATGTGTCTATTTTAAACACCAAAGATCAATAGGAAAGTTTGCTGAAAAAGCCTATAATGGTTTCTTGGTTGGTTACTCATCAACATCTAAATCGTATAAAGTTTACATTCCATATCAAAACATTATGGGCTGTTTGATATAGATGCATTAACAAATTCATTTAACACTGGTTATTTGAATGTTGCAGGTTCTTCAGATACATGTTATCCTTAACTACCTCCAAGCATGAGTGAAGTGCCATTAACTGCTATCCTCCAAGACCACCACATTCTCACACTTTAAGTGTTGTTGATCCTGGCCCTTCATCTTAAACAAGTAATGGAAAATCTACTGAAAATAGAATGTCAACTTCAAAAGAAGCAACTAATGCATCAACAAAAGTTAACTTTGCATCCGTAGAAGTTACTAATGCATCCGGAGAAGTGAACAATGCATCAGTAGAAGTTCCTTCTACATCCGTAGATATTCCATCTACTTTAGGAGGTGATTCATTGCCTTCAACTGAATTTCACAAACCATCAGGAGATGTTCCAAATACAGTGACAACATCAATAGCATCAGAAGAACAAAATGAGGAAGATTTCGACTACATTTTTTATTCTCCATCTCAGCTTGATCTATCTCCATCCACCAATATCACCAACTTGGAATCATCTATTCCAGTTACATTAATTCCAACATCAAGATTTCATAAGAATCATCTAATACAAAACATTATTAGTGATCTTAATGAAAGAACCACAAGAAGTCAAAGGGGGAGTTGTCAACATCTATCTTTTCTCTTGTTTTCTTTCATAAGTGGTTCCTGCCAACATCACTGGTGCATTAAAAGACAACAGCTAGATTGAAGCGATGCATGAAGAACTTCAGCAATTTAGAAAGCAAAAAGTTTGGACTCTTATTGATCTTCCTGAAGGTCAATATCCAATTGGCACAAGGTGGCTTTTCAAGAACAAACTAGATGACAGAGGTATCATTATAAGAAACAAAGCAAGGGTGATAGCATAAAGGTATACTTAAGAAGAAGGGATAGACTATGATGAAGTCTTTGCACCAGTTGCAAGGATTGAAGCTATTAGAGTCTTCCTAGCCTATGCTTGACATAAGAAATTCACAGTTTAGCAAATGGATGTAAAATGTGCGTTCTTATATGGTAAAATTGATGAAGAAGTCTATGTCACCCAACCACCAAGTTTTAAAGATCTTGATTACCCACACAAGGTATACAAGGTTGACATAGCTTTGTATGGTCTTCATCAGGCACCAAGAAAGTGGTATGAAACACTATCTTCTTTCTTGCTCAAGCATTGTTACAAAAGGGGAACAATTGATCAGACTCTCTTCCATAAACATGATCATCAAGACCTCTTGGTTGTCCAAATCTATAGCATACTTCTTGAACATTAACATTTAGTCTTTATTAGTCTTTTATATAGTTTTGTCATAGTTTAGGGGCTGCTTATGTAAATAGATGTCCTTATGTTTGTTG
>BJCN01321802.1:0-10444 GCA_018326445.1 Flaveria brownii
TCTCAGATACCTTTTTGGAAAACAAGATGCAAAACCGAGATTGATTCGATGGATCTTGATTTGACAAGAGTTTGACATAGAGATACAAGACAAAAAGGGGACTGAGAACGTCGCAGCTGACCATCTTTCTCGTCTCGAGAACCCGTCTTTAGAAGAACTACGGGAATCCAACATAAATGAAAATTTTCCACATGAATTTTTTTTGCAGGCTCAAGAGATTGATGATCATCCTTGGTTCGCAGATTTTGCAAACTACCTTGCGGGTGGGGTTCTCGTTAAAGGAATGACCTACCAACAGAAAAAGAAATTCTTTACTGATTTAAAGCACTACTTTTAGGAAGACCCGCATCTGTTTAAGTTATGTGCATATCAAGTGGTGAGAAGATGTGTGCATGGTAGTGAGGCGATGAGCATTATTCGCCATTGTCATGAAGGACCCACTGGTGGACATCATGGAGCTAATTACACCGCCAAGAAGGTTTAGGACTCTGGATTCTATTGGCCCACTATTTTTAAGGATGCACATGCGTTGGTTAAAGCTTGTGATGCTTGCCAACGAGCAGGTGAAAACAGATGGTTGCAGGTTCATGAGCTTGAAAGATTGAGAAATCAAGCTTACGAGAACTCTCGAATCTACAAGGAACGAACACATCAATTACACGACAATCATTTGAAGGCTAACAAACAATTTCAAGTAGGGGAGTGTATCTTGCTTTACAATTCAAGACTTCGGTTATTTCCAGGAAAGTTAAAATCACGATGGATAGGTCCTTACCTTGTGAAACAAGTATTTCCATACGGCACTGTTGAAATAGAACATCTGGACGGAAGAGTTTTCAAAGTGAATGGCCATCGATTGAAACATTACATCGAATGCCCGGTGGATAAGGAATTGGAGATTGTGAATCTTCAACCCAAGAACAATTAATGCGGGGTCGAGTCAAGCTAAAGACTCGTTAATAAACTAAGCGCTTCCGGGTGGCAACCCGAGGGTTTGAATGCATTAGGGTATTGTATTTTCTCTTTTTATGGGTTCTAAAGTATTTTGATTTTTAGGAAATCTTTGTTTTTGTTGTAGCATGATCAAACTCGAGATTTAATTACCGGCATCACTCGGTAAGTATTTCTTAAGTGATTATGCTAATCATTCGAAAAACCAATAACTAAATTTTGAAATCATTATCTTTTGGTATAACCCGTTAAATATATATATTTAAAAGCAAAAAAAAATCAAAAAAAAAATTTTAATATTTATTTTATTTGGTAATTGTAATAGAATTAATGAAAAAAAAAAAATTAAAAAAATTAGATGATAAGATAAATTTTCTTATTAATTAAGAAATTTTGAAAATGTATTTGTCATGACCATGACATAAAAGTAATGCCTATGACTTTTGCATTGTCAAGAGCTCAAAAGCTACTGTCATGACTATGATCATTTTTGTCATGGTCATATCCTTGGTCAAACTTGCAGGTCAAAAAAAAAATTAAAAAAACAAAATAACCCTAAATCTTATCAGATCATCTTCTCCATCTTCTTTCATTCCCCACCTTCCCCTTTCTTCTTCTCTAAAATTTCACAGGCTTCAGAACCATCAAACACCACCACCTCACCAACACCCACAACCCCACCACCCGACCGCCCTTCACCATCGCGACCACCCCTCACCCAAAGAACCATCCCGCAACCAACACCACCTCGCGACACCACCACCCCCGCAGCCAACACCACCTCGCAGCCACAACCCTCGCGCGACACCGTCGCCCCCACCATCCCGCAGCCACAACCACCTCGCGACACCACCACCCACGCGCGACCACCCACGCCCATAGCCACCTACCTGCCGCGACTAGCAACCGAAACCACAACCACCAGCAGCCCCAATTCCACCTCATTTCCCTTCTTTTCTCTTTGATTTTTCTTCTACAAAGGTATATAACTAGCAATTTTTACTTCTTTTCTTTTCTTTTACTTTTTTTAGTTCTTTAATTTTGTTAGATTACAAGAATGGTGCTGATTTTTGTTAGATTCAAAGCATTTCCTTGATATGTTGTGTTGACAATTGTGTTATCTTGGTTTAGCTTGGTGAAATTGAACCATAGCATGATATTTCGCATGTATTTTGGGTTGAATAGGTTATATGGATATATATATCTTTTTGTTGCAATTGTTGAGATGAGGCTTGTGTTGCTTTGATTTAATTTGGTGTAGGCGCGTTTAATGATTCTCATTTGAATGCATCAAATTAGCTCATACAACAATTGCAAATTCATTTTGTTTCACTCTTGGTGTGTGGTTACAATCGTTATAGCAAGCTCATTTCTATTTGTTGGATGACTAATTGGACTTGTTATTTTATATACATTTTGGATAAAATCATAGGGTAGTGTTTAGAGCATGTTTTCAAGTTCATTTTTGTGTCTTGAAGATTGGAAGTTAGTATAATGTGTCTCACGAGTTTTGTAGTTATTGTTTGAATTTTGTGTGATATCGGTTCATCAATTTTGGGTTTATAATATTTTGACGTGTGACTGTTGATATATATATGCGTCTACATATACACACATATATTGTTTAAATCATTATCTCACATTTTCATTTTTGCAGGTGATGGCGAATGACGATCTTCATCGGTTTCTTTAATTTGAGCAAGGCAGCGAGAGGGCTAAGCGATATGAAGCCATTCGCTTAAGGAACTTTGAGCCATCACGTACGATTTGCATGTCCACCTTGGAAGCTCTTGGGGAGAAGGCTCGTGTTGACTTTATGCTCAGGAAACCATGGCAACGTTTTTTCTCGATTCGTCAGCCTCAGTACAAAGAGCTAGTGTTGGAATTCTGTGCTACTTATCAGTTTGCTCACCCGGTTACTGACTTACATGATAAGAATGCCATTTCTTTCCGATTGGGTGGTGAGGAACGCCAGCTTTCTGTTGCTCAGCTTGGGGGGCGCTTGGTATTTATACTAAATCTGAGCAGAAAAGATCGCCATTTCTTCAAAGTTTAAAGAAGGTTGATCAGGGAACTTTATCTGCTTTCTGGCGTGAAATTGGCACGGGCAATCATTCCCCAAAGCTATCGATGAGTACACAGCTGAAAGACCCGCTTCATCGTTATTTTCACCGTGTGATTTCACATTCGATCTGTGGTAGGAAAAACAGCAGGGGTGTGGTGACTCGTAAGGATTTGTTCTTCCTGTATTCTTTAATCAAGCAAGTGCCTTGTAATCTGGCTTACGCTATGGCATAATTCTTCTCATCGTGCATCGGAACAAAGCCTGCTAGTTATATTTATGGTGGTTCTTTCATTACACAGTTGGCTTTGTCTTTTGATTTCATGACTAATGATGTTATTTCAGGATTAACACCTTTATTCCCTATAATGGTTATTAGCACATCAATGCTGGAAAATATGAGTTTGGTTGCACAGTTTGGTGATGAAGGATGGAAGTTTATTGATGAAGATGGAAATCCATGGCAGCCTGCACACCTGCGTCATGAGGAACCATCCGCGATTACCATTAGAGAAGAAACACCAGCCCCTCCTCCGCCTGTTGATTTGGCGGCACGCATTGATCAAATTGCTCAAACTCAAGCGATACTCGTCAAGTCCGTTTCCCAGATGTCAGATTCTATTCAGTGGATAGTTGAGGAGTTGCAGCAGGCTGCTCGTGCAGCCGGACGGGAGAATGGAAACGAGATGGAGCCTGTTCTTGAGATGGATTGAACGATGCTTGCTCTTGCGACGGCGATGGCGATGGAGCCTGTTCTTGAGATGGATACACTGATGTAGCTGATGCGAATAACTTCAAACGGTGCAATTATTCTTGCTATGGCAATAGCAGTGATACTGATGGGTGATGGCGAATTGGCGATGGAGAGATTACCAGACTCGGAATCTTGAAGATAGAAAACGCATTATGTATTACAAGCCATGTGTACTTGTTGAAATGCAACCCATTGATCTAACCTCCATTAATCACCCAACACAATGAAATTAACAGTTAGAATCTCAACTTTCATCGAACAAAAAAACTACTACTCACCAGCATTAAAGTCTGATTTCTGCATAGTAATGTGAAAATTAGAACGATTATGGTCCTAATGGAGGTACTTACAATGGCGGTGGGGATAATAGCTTGACCTTTAATGCAAAAGGGTTGAGTTTTCCCTAATTGAGGGCAATTGCCGTAATACAAACCAAGTGCACAATCAGTAGCAGCAGAGCATGATTGTAGCATCTTGAAGATGGCAGTGAGGTGGTGATTGTTAAAACTACCCATTTGTTGAAACCATCATCCTATTTAGATCCACAGAACTATTATTATGAAAACATATCAGCCTATTCTGACCCGTTCGTTAAGAAGGAGGAGTCCAAATCAACCCAACCTTTTAATAAGATGACCCATAACAACCCATTTTCTTGACTTCAGGTCAGGATTGCCAGGCCTATACTCATCGATAAAACTTACATTTTCAAGCATTTTATCAAGAGCTGGTAGATCTTCCAATTCAATGAACTCAATCTTGTGCTCCACCCCAACCCTTTTTATAACTGGACGACCAATCTCATACAATTCTCGATCCACATCTATTGCTACAATCTGCACCAAATGTTAGAATATAATTTATGGGAACTACCCAGTACATATTTGTACCTTAATTAAGAAAATCACAAACCTTGGCATCATCAGGAATTGCTAGTGCGGTTAAAAGTAGCGAGTAACCTGTGAAAACCCCGATCTCTATTGTTTTTTTCGCACCTATGAACTTCAACAAGATAGTGATCATCTAGCCTGTATAGCCAGCCCTACAAATAAAAATATCTTAAAAGTTTCCATATGCCAAAATGAGAAACCCATGCCCATACAGCTTGTTTCTCACCCACACGTATATCTCACGTCAGCCGTGGACAAAGAGATTCCTGATTCATAAGGAATGCCTAGTCTCTAATATCACCCACACGTTTTGGGCATATTGGCTGTAAATGAGAGGAGAACTCCACAGTTAAGTGTGCTCAAGTGGTAAGAATCCAATGATGGGTGACCTTAGGAAGTTTTCACCCGGGCAACCAAAAGCAAATCTATGAACTCCTCGTGGGCAAAGCGGACAATATTGGTGATACGAGGCGCCAGGTGTTCCAGATTAGATAAATCAAATTATATTTTAAGTCTAATTAAAGTATTTTTAATGAAACCTTATTTATGTCTAGAAAAAAATTATGATTAATATAGTATTAAATTATCATTTATCAAAGAATTTTTTTGAAATCAAGATATTTATCAAAAATTATAAATTTAATTTGGTAAGGACATGTGCACAATCATAGGTGGAGATGATTGAACGTGCTAGAAAATAACCATATGGGTAATAGTTATTTTATTTTAGTAGTATAGATTTTATTTTATTATAACTTGAAAATGATACAAATAATATCACTTGCATTTAATATCATTATTATTAAATGATAGACTTGTGTAGATAGTGACACGTGACTAAAATGGGTGTGTGAAGATGACATGTGTAAAAACTTATTTTATTTTATTAAAAAGATTATTGTTTTGAATCATCAAATCCGACTTGTATTTATCATCAACGCTAGCGCACGTGGCGAGCATGATGGCCGGTTCAAAACAATTTTGAAACTTTATAACTTAGGGCTCAGAAACGGTGCTCGGTTACGGCTTCTAACCATAATCGGCAGCCACACCTAAGCAACCAAAACCACTCTGGTATCTCATCATAACCCTTGGAGTTTTTCAAGTGAACAACACATTTGTAACAAACCAGATAGAGAACAAAGAAACTAGTGATGAACATTGAGCCAAAGCCAAGTCTCAAATGAGGTCTTCCTCATCATCCTTGACATATTCATGGTGAATGACACATACTTAACCAAACTATCTAGCAAGCAATATAAAAGTGATAGACATATATAAGCCGGTTGTACAATAAGCATCACCAAACCATCATGAGTGGTAACCCATGATGGATAGCCATAGATCTGCAAACTAAGAATCAAACAAAGGGGATGGGACACTGGCATGACATCCATCAGGCCACAACAGGAAATAGACGACAACGATGGTCGCATCATAGCGGTTGACAGGCCATGCTGTATATCTGAAAACCCTAAATGGGTTTCAGAGGGAGACGAAAGAAAAGGGAAACAATAATGGTTGCACCACCACTCAGATCGAGAGGCCCATCGCATGGTCAACCAAACCACAGAAGGATGGGTGACCGACAATCAACCCTGCCGTCATCACCAATGTTACAAACGTAGTAAAAAACCACCATAGACACCATGGTCACCACCAACACAACTTACCCATCACCGGTGATGTTCGTTCAGCTCCCACCAGTAGAGAGACCCAAAGAGAAATTAAGTATGCGATCACCGACTTCAGGGCAAACCGCCGAAAGGTCAAATGGTGACCGACCACTAGCACCACCAACCATGGCGGGGAAACCACTACCTCCTCCACCTCGACCAAATTAAGGAGGCAGAGCGACAGTAGAGCCCACCACCAGTGGCTGACCACGAGCACAACCGACCATGGTAGAGAAACCGTCGCCTCATCCACCTCGACCACAGAGGGGAGGATGAGCGGTTGCAGATCCCACCACCACCAGCACATAGAAAAACTGTTGAAAAAGATGCAGGTGATGAAACCACTACCATCATTGTTGCCTTTACCACCGCCGACCACCACCATCACACCCAAAAAATCCACACAAAACACAAGAAACCCTTTCTGTGTCAATACAAATATAGAGGACAGGGGTCAAAGTAGAAACCCCAATAAGTAATATGGTCAAATCACAAACATAATAGAAACTACTGCTTCTTCACCTTCCTTTATAATATATAGGTTAATTGTGCTGGTTCGTATTATAATTTTGTGTAATTTTCATAAATAAAACTAGCAAGAGTATAGTTATTGGAATTTTAATAAATAAAAAGCAATGAAAAGTAAGATATATTTATGATATTCAGGAAAAAGATTGTACTTATTAACTAAGAAAAGAGTTAAAAATGTTAAGATAAGGCAAATTAGATTTTAATTATCAAAATTATTAGTCATTGACCGATAATAATTTATACTAATAATTTGGCAGTTAACAATCTCAACTTTCACTTTTATTACCGATGACATTCCTACTAGCATAATTAGCATATATTCACACTCGATTTGTATTTAGTTTAGACTCGATTTAGTTTTTACTTTTTTTTTCATTTCATTCATAATCATTATTGTTAACGAAATCTTGTGCAAATCAATTGTAAATATTTGACAACTATGCTACTTGAATTATTGTTAGTAATAAAAGTAAAAGTTGAGAGTGTTAACGTCCAAATTAATACTTTGGATTATTATCGGCCAATTAGTAAAAGTTTAGATTATTAAAATCTAATTTGCCTTAAGATGAAGTATAGGTTTGAAATAAAAAGGATTTCTAATCTAAAAATCTAAAAATTAATAAATAAATATTAACTATTAACTTTTTATCAATAGTAGAGATTAAATTGCAGAGAAAAAATTGTTAGAGAAACACTTTAGAGATGATTACTATTGTTGGTTTTTTCAAGTTCCTTCACTTTTTTTAAACGTTCATTACTTATATATGATATTTTATAAAAATTATACTATAAAAGTGAGCATTCTTATCTTTAAAACGAGTACGACATCATTATATAAAACTAAAAAAATTACACTTCTTGCTCATATGATTTCTGCTCGTCATTATATCTTTAGTGTTGTTTATTATCTTTCTGTTCGTTATTGTGTTTTTCTAAACACTATTATCTTTTTCTTAAATAATAAATTCAAAAAGACATAGTGGTAAAATAAACTAGTTTACTTCTAGTATGTAAAACAAAATGACCTGATCTATTTTAGTCAATGACCTGACGTATTAAACGCAATAATCTTATGTATTTGATACAATGATTAAAATTCCATTCTCTTTAAAAATAATAAATAACACATAGAAAATCTAAAATCTTTGTTAACTTTTTTAATGTTATAATGCCACAATATTTAACACAAGATTAGTGTTATAACTTTAAGAACTTTAAAGAGAATTGTACGAGCAAGAATAAGAGAAATGTATAACTTATAAAAGTGTATACAAGAGTTGCATCTTCTCCTCTTCATTGAGGTGGTATTTATACTACAAAGATCAATCATTTTAGTAGAAAAGGTAAACTATTTTGGTAGATAAGTAGCATAGTAAACTTATCTACAAGTTTGATAAAGAGTTCATCTACTTGCTATGGTAATAATTCATAATACTCTCCCTTGGATGACACTTTTCAAACTTTAAGAGTTTAAGTACTGCCTTATTAAAAACCTTGCTAAAGAAAAACCCAATGGGAAAAAAAACCTTAGCTAAGGAAAAAAGAGTGCAGCTTATAACTCCCCCCTCAAATTGTCTTCTGTAGATCATCACATTACGTGTACGTGCCGTATGCCAATATCATAAACATGTTTTGTGAAAGTTGTTTTAGGAAGCGCCTTTGTGAAAAGATCAGCTGAATTGTTGCTAGATTGAACGTATCTCATTTCAACTTGTTTATCTTTAATAAGATCTTGAGTGTATGAAAAGAATCTTAGTGGTATAAGTTTTGTTCTGTCACTTTTGATATACCCTTCTTTCATTTATAAGACACAAGCTGCATTATCTTCATAGATTGATGTTGCATTTTCATCTTTCTCCAATCCATAAGAAGTTGATATGAGTTGTGTCATAGACCTTAACCATACACATTCTCTTAAAGCTTCATGTAGTGCAATGGCTTTAGCATAATTTGAGGATGTCGCAACGAGTGTTTGTTTTTGAGAACACCATGAAATCGCAGTTCCTCCATTCTTAAATACGTATCCAGTTTGAGATTTTGCTTTATGGGGATCAGATAAATAACTTGCATCTGCATAACCAACTAACCCTTCTTTTGAATTATTAGTATAAAACAAGCCTAAATCAATAGTACCTCGAAGATATCAAAAAATATATTTAATCCCATTCAAGTGCCTTTTAGTGGGAGCTGAACTAAATCTTGCTAACAAATTAACTGCAAAAGAAATGTCATGTCTCATACATTTAGTAAGATACATAAGAGCTCCAATTGCACTAAGATATGCTATCTCTGGACCAAGAACCTCTTCATTATCTTCACAAGGACAGAATGGATCATTATCAACATTGAGTGATCTAACAACCATTGGTGTGCTGATATGTGAATAATTATACATGTTAATAATACATATCTTTTCCCATTTTAAGTGATTTTTGTTTCAAATTAATCTTTAGCGATACCTAATTGTGATTAATTTGATTTTTGTAGCTTCGAATGGTTGTTTGATGATTTCAAAAGAAAAAACCAAGGAATTCATGAAGAGTTTGGAAGTTTAGAGGCTGTCATGGCCATGACAGGAGCTGTCAAGACCATAACAAGCTGCAGGCCCCCTTTTTGAGCGCACTATGGCCATGACAAACTGTGTCATGGCCATGACACGCATCAGGCCCCCTTTTTAAGCCCTTCTTCTTCTCCATTGAAAGAAAGACGTTTTTGGAAGAGAAAACCCTAGTTTTTCTTCATCTTTGAAGGAGATTTGAAGGAAGTTTCTTAAGAGTTCAAGAGAGGTTGAAGATCAAGCATTTCAAAGAAAGATTCAAGTTCACACAACCCATCCTTACTCATCTTTGGTTTGAAAATCTCTAGACCTAACATGTTTTCTTCCATTTCTATGAGTTTGGTTGTGGCTTTTGTAAGCCTCATGGGCTAAATACTTTTAATCACTTAGATTAGATGAAGTTTAGCATACTTTGACATGTTGTATGAAACCCTTGGTGGTGTTTATGTCAATGCTCATTACAAAGCTATGAATGTCCTTTAATGGTGGTGTGTTCTTGTTTAACTTGATGAAATATTGAATCTTGTGGGTGTTGCAACCACATTATGTTAGAAAACCATGTGTGTTGGAACATTTATTCATGAATTGCATAACCTAGTATGTAGTTTATGGCATTTGACTAGAAATAGTGAATGAATGGTTGAATATCTAGTAAAGTTGAACAAGTATGCATCCTTATACATGTGTTTGTGAAAACCATTGTGTTTGTTATGAATACCTCCTAACTTTGTTATGTAAAACCATAGATAATGCGCAAATTTATGGTTCATGAATTCATGTTAGGATATTCATAAGTTGAAGGATATACATAGGTATTGTTACATTACGCGAATTGAGGTGGTTGCCACGTGTTCATCGTGTTAACTTTCCAAAGATTTGTGGGTTTGGTATCCTTGACGGGAGTCCAAATCATATTTAACATTGGCATAATATTATCATTGGTTCTTCATGGCATAACTTTAGGTGGCTATTATGTGTTTATCGTCTTAGCTTTCCAAAGAGTTATATAATTAGATAACTTTG
>BJCN01321807.1:0-12879 GCA_018326445.1 Flaveria brownii
TACATAACTAGTCCTTCAAATGTAAAATGATCAAAGTACCCTCACATTTAACTGTAAAAACTAACAGAGTCAGTGTCAGAGACCAAAATCATTACAAAAGTGAAACCACAGGGCATGATATGATCAAAGATTGCTTTTTGGACTAAAATGATTAAAATGATTAAACCACATGGATCAAAACTGAAATTTACCATTTAAAAAATCATAATCTCTTTTCGAAACGAATTAATAAGGAGCTCATTGTCTCAATAGATGCATTTAACAATAGTTGCACCAACCGGATCCCAACAGGCGGCGGGTGAGTGCTATAAACCCTAGTTGACGGCTTGACCACCGCCACCAATACATACATACACCCTCATGTATCTACACATTCCACACGCACAAACACCATCAAGTGCGTGTAACAGGACGAAAACGATAGCTTGTCTACCCTGATCTTCAAAGATCCAACGTTGGGATTGGATTATTTGGATCTAATTTTCTTCATTTTTTATTAATTTAATCGACGAATACACACCCACCCTTCATCTCTATATAATTCAAACAACTTGCATACGTTTTCGCTACCCCATCTTCCATATCTCCAACCAGTGGCCACTCTTCTTTCATCTTTTAATCGATTCATTTGGGGGTTTCGGATCTAGGGTTTCTTTTCGATTTGGGATCTGTTTATTGAACATTCAATCTTGATTGAGATAGGGGTTTGATTCGATTTGGGTTTGTGTTAAATGGGGGCTTTAGATGATGGTCGATATAATGTTGTGTTGGGAAATGGTGTAAAGCTTGATGCTTTTGAACAAGAATCAGAAACTGTTGTTATTGAAGATGCTGTGAAGGTTTTGTTGCAGGGGTTGGGGGAAGATGTTAATAGAGAAGGGCTTAGGAAGACCCCTCTTCGTGTTGCTAAAGCTCTTCGTGAAGGAACTAGAGGTATACTTTTCTCCTCTCTTATTATTATTATTAACGAATCTGGGTAACACAGAATTGATGGTGCCACTTACAGTAGTTTATATTGTTTCAAGATATATGATGAATACTGTCTCTAAATGTTCCATCTAATGCGTTCTAAGTAAGTATGTTTGTTTGTAATATGTTCATTGTTTGGATGCCATTGAAATTGGTTTGAGTTTTAGCAAATGATTGAATAAGATAATCAGAATCAGAATAAGTTAGTAAGATAATCTGAGTTAGAAATTATAATCTGACTGACTTATGAAATCATAATCTGACTTTGATCATGCCCTTAACCAAAGATTTTGCTTCATTGGGTTATGATCTTTGTACAATTTTGTTACCCTTGGTAGTTGTATGTAGCTGAAAATGGGCGGGCCGCGGGTCAGGCACATGGGTAACAGGGTCGGGCCAGGTTGATTTATGAACACGTGCCCTTTTGGATCGTTCAATAAGTTTCTTGTTAGTTAAAGTTTTTGACTTCATGATTGTACCAGCTAAAATCATACATTTTGGGTTGAAAGTTTCCCATTTAGGTGAAGCCAGCATACCTTTATCTACATTGTACTTTCTTTCTATGTGATCTAGAGGTGATATTTTGACTCATTTACTTATTAATGGGGTGGTGAGGTATATATATCTTTAACGGGTCAAATGTGGAAATTTAAATAAATAGTTAAATGGGAAATTAGTCAAACGGGTTGAATTTAATGATGTATTGTGTTCTTTGGGGCGTTTACAGGATACAAACAGAATGTGAAAGATATAGTCGAAAGTGCGATATTCCCTGAAGTGGGTGTTGAAAATGGAATCGGGCTTGCTGGAGGTGCTGGCGGGCTGGTTCTTGTTAGAGATATTGATATCTTTTCATACTGTGAGTCTTGTTTGCTCCCTTTCCAGGTCAAATGTCATGTGGGTTATATTCCTTCGGGTCAACGGGTTGTGGGCCTCAGCAAACTTTCTCGGGTAGCTGATGTTTTTGCTAAACGTCTCCAAGATCCATCACAATTGGCAGATGATATTTGTTTCGGCTTACATCATGCCATCAACCCGACTGGTGTTGCTGTTGTTCTTCAGTGCTCACACCTTCGTTTCCCCAACTTCCAATCTGCTTTTCTTGAGTCAAACCACAAAAGATTAAGCAATATTATAGTCGGGTCGGGTTTGGGAACTTTTGAGAATCCCGATTCTGCTGACTGGGTTGACTTTTTCGGACTTTTAAGACGTCAAGACATTAGTTTGGATAATATTCGTTCAAGAAACTCATTTAAGGATTCTTGGTGCCCGTCACGATCCCAGAAAGTGGGACTTAGTGTTAATCCCAACATGGAGACAGCCGTTGCTTCGATTCTAAGGTCATTGGGTCAAGATCCGTGTAGAAAAGAACTCGTGGGCACGCCTAACCGGTTTGTAAAGTGGCTCATGAACTTTAAAGATTCAAACTTGGAGATGAAACTAAACGGGCTCGCCACTAACCCTTTGAAAACCACTACACTCACTAACAGTAAAGAACAAATTAGATCAGAGGTTAATCTATCTTTATGGTCACTCTGTGAACACCACTTACTTCCATTTTACGGGTTAGTTCATATAGGTTACATATCTGGTGAAGAAATAAACCCAATCGTGAAATCTTTACTGCAGTCAATTGTACATTTTCACGGCTTTAAACTTCAAGTTCAAGAACGACTCTCACGACAGATTGCAGAAACTGTTTCACCATTGTTGGGCGGAGATATAATAGTTGTTGTCGAAGCTAATCACACTTGTATGATCTCTCGAGGGATTGAGAAATTTGGGAGTAATACCGCTACAATTGCAGTTTTGGGTCGGTTTTCCAACGATCATGTCGCAAGATCACAGTTTTTGCAGATGATTCCGAGCTATTCTTTGTAGAAGTCGGGGAGATGATGATATTTGATCCGAATTCCTACAGTTTTCGCTTCTTTTTTTGTTTGTATTTCAAGAAAGAAAGCATTGGCCTGATTTTGGGTCGTTTATGTAGTAAACATTCATGTTTGTATCGTTATTTTCTGGTAATTTTGTGCAATTGATAGGTTAAGTCTTTATGCTTCTATTATAAATGCTATAATAATATGTTGCAGTTTTGCATTTATAAGATTTACTGTAAGCTAGCATTTGATCTTTCAATTTTGCATTCATTTTTTTTTCTAATTCAACTTATAATAATTTTACCCTTATCATTTTTGTCTGCCTCGATGCTCAGCGCTCACTAGGGATGAGATTGGTACAGTACCGGTACCGAACTGGTATCGTACCAACAAATACCGACACCGAAAATAAGTAAAATTGTGAAGCGAATACCATACTATTCATCAGTACTCCAATCAAGACTATAATAATGACAAAAGACTATAAAATGGAGTCCCACTTCGAGTTTAAATGGCTTCTTGATTGTTTTTTTTTTTACTAGTATTGAGTAGTTTTGACCGATTTTTACTAGTACGATTCCGTTTATCCGGTTTTGAACCGATTTGAAAAGAAGAAGAATATAAATCATCTTTTAACCTATGGGTTCCCTGTAGTTTTAAACCAGTTTAAGTAGTATCGCTTCCAAACTGGTTCGGTCACGAATCAGTTTGGATGTGCACCTCTACTTTGCTTCTAAATACCTAATAACATTCTAATCATTCTAGCTATAAACAAATTAGAGGTCATTAACTATCCTATAATTTTTTTACATACAAAGCAGTGACTTTGTATTATTAGGACCCATTTTTCATACTCTCACGGCTAAAAATTTTAAAGATTCTCAGAGACGGTCCTGAATATAATTATAATGTATTCAATTTCGTTTTACCTTTTTGGCTCATACTCTTGGTTCATGACTATACATGTACAACCCAATGATTGTATATGTGCTTTATGGAATAAAGGGCGTATCTGGTGCTGCAAAGAGCTCTTGCGTTCGCAGGGTCCAGGGAGGGTCTGTCCCATTTAAGGGAAGATGTGCTTTACGGAATGTAGCATATTATATGGTTATCGTATATTCGTATGAAGAAATGGATTGTTCCTTTGGAACCTTATGCATAAATTTAGAATTGTCAAATTTTGTGGATGAAACGGATTGTAACGAGTTAAAAAATTGAAAATCAAAATAATTCTATTTTATTTGAGCCAATCACCTTTTCACCAACTTTTTTTAAACTTTTTAGTAAATAACTAGTGCGGTCCTACAATAAAGACTCTATTGGCGTATGTGTTTCAAAAATAGATTTTTAACGACCGTTGACAGCTATGACCCGTAATCTTTTTAGCTTTTAACTTTTTTAATTGTTGTTACTTGATATATATTCATTAAAAGTAATTTAACAATAATATCCCATAAACTCGTTTAAGATAGATGTCACACCGTGGGGTCTATTTGACTGATTGATACAAGTTTAGCATAACCTAAAGAAATTCATTAACACTTAATTTTATAAGGATTTTTTCCTATATTTACAAGGTAATTTAGATAACTCATACAAAAAAGGAAAAAATAATAACAAAAATAAACTCTTTTAGACACTATAAGTTTCTTTAACCGATTTCTCTTCTGAGTTTTCTTCATGTTCCCAGAATTCCCTTGAATATCAAATAATTCAAATACCTATGATATTTGGAATATATGCACATACGTCAGCTTACGCTTTAGAGTTTATAAACATGTAATTAATCAAAACAAATTCAAACATATTTTGAAATGTATCACTACAACTCTATCTTAGACTTTTGACTGTCTTAGATTTAGACCATACATGTATACATATTCAGATTTAGACCAAGGGTATTAAACTAAAGTTTAGCAATATAACCACTACCGTTTATACGGGTATATGTCTCAAGCCGTATGCTTGATTATCATTCAGCATGCCTTTACAACTTTTCAAGATTTTATTGTGTATTTCAAATAACTACACTTTCAGTTTCCTACTAGATTCCCGGTTTAACTTACGGTCAAAGTCTTTTTCGGATCAGTTTGGGTGGTGTGGACCCGAATTCATGTAATGGCTACAAGGGTAAAGAAAAAGGAAACTGTACTTGAGATAATGTTCATATACAAATCACCTTAGCGGCTTAGCTTAGCGTTTATCGGGGCACTATAATGCTTCTAGTCTCATAAGGCTCCCACTTATTTGCCCAATAAACCTATATTAATAATTATTTTTCCTTTTTAATCTTAAACATAGGTCTTAGAACTTGCAATAACATCTAAACATTCTAAGATAAGTTAAACCTTGATTTTATTTTTCTGTAAGCGAGTTCATACGGCCCCAATATTAGTCCTTTATATACGACACATATGTCTTGAATTCGTACGACCATATGACTTAGGGACTGTTTGATAGCATCTGAATCAGTCCGTTAATGGTTCAAATATCTGAATGATTCAACACTTAATGGTTCAGACTGTTTGTTTTACAAGCAAATGTCTGAATGATTCAGACATATGCCTCTTAATGGTTAACATTATACTAATGCTGAATGGTTAAGAGGTCTGATGCTGAATGGTTAAAACCTCTTATCTGAATTTGTCAGACATTTGCCTTTAAATAGTTAAGCTAGATATACTAGCTCTTAATGGTTCAGACATCTTAATGGTTCAAGCCTTTCATTGATTCAGCACTTAATCATTCAGAAATTGCTAAACAGCCCCTTAATACTGTCTCATATGAACAAGTCAAATGATACTGCTCATATGAAAATCCTACATTGTTATAAGACCGTATGAGTTAATAGTGTTATGAATCTTAAAACACCAATTGTCACCCTTTCCCATTTCTTCTAATATCTTCTTCATGAACTGAATCTAACTTAAAATTATCTTACCAAATGGGTCAAAGACTTCAAATGCAGAGGAACACTTCTGTTACAAATCCTGAAATGCTTCTGATTTCTTTGTTGAATCTAATAAACTTTAATGCCCATTCCTATTATCTTAGAAAAGCTCACATATCATCAAACTTTATATGAACATTAGAGTTTTAAGGTAGTTTTGCTTACCAATCAGATTACTTCTTGGATATATGTGACGTTATCCACTACTTTGATCCTTCTTCCAGCCAAAAGTTATACCAACACCATAAAATCCCTTGGGTCTTTGCTCACAAATGCTACAACATCAATTTTGTGAGTATAAGATTTAATGATAATTTAACAATATCACTGATGATTATGTAGTTCTAAATTTGTATCAAATAACCATCTTTTTCATCTAAGAAACAAAATGAAATAAATTAGATTTAAAAAATTGATATTGATTGAAATTGGCAGATACCTTTAATCGATTTATGACATCAGCAATCCTAATTAAGTGTCTAATTATTATTAGACAGACAGATATGATTACCAAATTATAGCCAGGCATCAATTATCTGCACAACAGCATCTGTAATGTCGCTTGTACCATTAGGTACAACTCCTGCAAGCACATTTGCTACTCTGGAGTCTGGAATGGATATTAGTCTAACAGAAAAGAACAAGAAGCACATTTAAAATAAGGATGGCAATTTTGAGCTCTTTGCTAATGAATGGTTAAGTGAAGTTGATTATGTTTTATTTCAAACGAGTCGAATCAAACATTTAACTAACAATAAAACGGGTCAACTGGTTGAAGTGATTGAACAGATTGAAACTCCTACAAAGTGTATTTTTCATGTATTCAACGTCCTAAATAGCTTTGTTACAAAACTGTGACTATTTGTGTGACAAACTGATTCCAGTTATATTTAACAAGATAACTATTGATAAAAGCGTCTACGGGAAGGGGCAAAAAAGTGGTTAAGGGTCAACCCAACCCGCACGACCATTTCATCCCACACTAACAATATGCTCATATTCCACCTGAATCCATCTTGACCCGTTACCACGTCTTCACCTTTTACCGACCTGGCTGACCTTCCTATACTGCCACATCCAGCTTCCAAAGATTACAAAATCATCCATTTGTTAAAATAAATCATTTGGATTACGCCCAACATGTTTCAAACAAACTTTGACCCACTTCTTTTTGAGCAAGTACCTAACTTGCCACTTCATAAATTACATGTTTTTCACATAATCAAATAACATCATCTTGAATTCTACAAGAGCAGTTATTCTACAAGAGTAGTCTTTAATACAAGTTGAGATAAACGGGCTGTGTTACTTGGTGTGCAAACACATTTTTTATCCGATTTTCAAGTTTTGTACGCATAACTAATGCCTCATATATGATTACAATAAAAAATTTACTAGATTCACAATTATAGCTTCAAGAAGTCTATAACAAGTTTCATGGATTAATAGGCATGATCATACCTTAAAGGTAACTTGATAAAAACATTTCAAATACCACAGTTTAGTTGAAATGCACAGACAAGATGAACCAGAAAACAGAACTGGCGGTGTAATTGATAAAACTATGTTAAACATACCCCAATCTAAGCGCGTGCAGAAAACTAAAGTAACAAAGTGAAGATGAACCAGAATCAATACTTGCTAATGCTGATATTTACAGACAGTAATATGCTCATGTAAAAGAACCCTACAAAGCAAGATGCAAGGAAAAGAGAAGACAGTAAACTAAACCAGACAGTATTCACAACAATACTTGCAAATGCTGCTATATACAGTAATACGAATGTATTGGAATTACTCTATCCAAATTTTTGCACTTTCAAACCAAATCCAAAATGGATACAATTTGATCAAAAAGACAATTACACATAATCATTCAATTTTACTTTAGATGGTAAAAAGCATCATGATTTAACATTAATTTAGCTAATAATTAACGAATTTCATCAGGATAACCTCACAAACTCTATATTTAACAGCTTAAAAGTTGACACCATTAAAACGTAAAGATTAGAAGAAAACAAATGCCCCAATTTCATTCAAAAAGCTGCACATGTGTAGCTGTGTCTGAAAACAAAAAAAATGTACAAAGTAATCAAGTTCGAACGTTGATTGGAGACGAAATAAGTCATTTTCTGCGAACACATACAGATTCAATACACCTTTCGAAGACTGAAAGTTTTGACAAACACCTGATCAAAGTCCCGCTGATAATCAACTAAAAACGTTTAAAAGAGGTCCATTTTGTCGTTTCAGTGATCGACCATCGATGAAAACAGTTTTCAAATTAGGGTTTCGGCGAAGACGATGAACAGAAAAATGAGTGGAAAAAAAATTTGGACCATTTCTCGATTTGTGCGTGTCATCCTTGCGCAGGGGCCATGCTAATCTTCTCTGTATCGTTCCAATTTTATCGGATGTCCCCGAAGGGACGATCAACATCGCCCATCACCGCCATATGAACCACAAGAAACTTCATCTTTTTAACGATGTGGGACGAACAGAGTTGAAAGTATATATATCTCGTTAGGTGAACTAGACTATTCAAGTAACTTTAGTTTTTTTGTTACTATATTTTTCTTTACTTATTTCTTTTACCTTATTATAATACTTAGAGCATTCACATCCCATTCTTTATCTTTATCTATATAATTACACTAAAAATCACTACTTCTTCTCTCTTATTTCAATTAAATAATATATTTTTATATATTTTTCATTACATTTTTCTCTCTCCTTCACTCACAATCACTTTCAAAAATATTAAAAAATTTATAAGGGTTGAACAGTTAATTCTTAAATTTACAGATGAACAGTAACATTTTCTCTCTCCTCCACTCACAACCACTCAAAACTATCCATATAATTTAAGGACTTACACTCACATAATTATAAGGCATGAGTTGTGAATGCTCTTATTATAAATTTTCAGTCAAGATTTAATGCTTTTAATTTTAACCATAGTTTTGAAGTTGATCCATTCCACCTCTTTTTTTGTAAAAAAAACCTCTATCCATTAAATATATTTCTATTACGCACTTATTTAAAATAAATTAACTATAAAGTTTACTTATTTGAAAAGAAAAAGAAAACAGAGAATATAAAATTAACATTATATAAATTTAGATTCTTTTATTGTCATCAACTATCAACAAATATTTGAGGAATGTTTATGAAAATATAAGAGTACAAAATATATAACTTAATTTTTTAATAATCCTATTGTGTGTTTAAACAATTTCGTCTGAGACCCGTACCCTTTCATAATTTATAGTCTTTTTACTTGTAGCAAAGCGTGAATCACAATCTTGTAAAAAAACCAAACAAAAAAGAGACCCGCAGCAAAGCGCGAGTCTCAATTTCTAGTTATCTTTTAATCCATTTCGAATTTCTTTTAACCATCTTTTTAACTCCATTTTTTAATATACATTAACTAATAAAGTTAATAATACTAATCATTTGTGATTTTTCAAATAAAAGATAAACATTAAACAACATTCATTAGTTTTGAAGAAATATTACATGATAAATATAAAAAAACCATATATTTTTAGTTATTTGTTTTCTTCTGTTCTTGGTGGCGTAGTGATAGGTTGTTGAAAATGTTGGGAACTTGGGATTCACTGTTGAAGATTGTACAGGAGAGTAGAAATTGTTAGAAGATATATGTAATTCTTGTGATATTTTATAAATGTGATTAAATTATTTTATATTATATTTATTGGTGACGGGAAACTCGTAACTGTAAAAAAGGATATACCTGTTGAAAAAATGGTAGCGGCATGAATATGGGGGCATGACAAACTTTTGTGCACAAGGGGAATGGCACGGCGTCGCAGCTAGGGATGGTTGTGTTGTCACGTCCTGCCACATGCCGCGTCCTGCCACATGACGCATCAATAGGCCGTGTCGTGTGGCATACCCTCTACAATTAGGTTTATCAGTAAACTTTTGGTTTTATTCAAATTCAATCATAACTAGATGGTGGCACTTACACATTGTAATGATTACATTAACATATTACACGAAGCGTGTGAACTTACGGTGACTCGACTTTGGTAATCAAAATATAGATAAAAGGTATATCGTGACTGTATATTCGTATATTCGAATATTATGAAATAGTTACGTTGTTGTAACATAAATACGAAATTGATTTTGAAAAAAAAAATCATGCTTCTTTCTTTTTTTTTAGTATGAAGGTTGAGTGATTAATTAACACATTTGATTCATTTTGTTATTTAAGATTCTCACAAAATGTAGCAATTAATAAACCTGTTTGAAATCAAAGGTTTAATTACACTTGGATAAATAAAACTAACATTAAAAAATCTCGCAGTATGAACCTTTGGTATATGAGTCATGCATACGGACAAAATAATATAAAAAAAAGAAGCGATTTAAAAAATATTAGAAAATAAAATTTGTTTGTATTTTCCTCTTTTGGTCACCTACAATACATTTCTTTATCAAATTTTAAAGTCAAATAATCGTTTAATAATGAACCAAGTGGAAGGCTTTCATCTTCACATGTGGAGAAAAAAAGGGGAAATTTAGATAAACTGGAGGAAATTTGGAAGTCAAATAATCGCTTAATAATGAATCGAGTGACAAGTTTTCATATTCACATGTGAATGAGAAGAAAAAAAAAGGAGAAAATAGAACAAACCGGGAGAGTAACGAGTTGAACCCAGCCTTTCAAGTCGTGAATGAACATCAAAGTACATAACCATTCAACTAAAAGCTAATGTGACGTGTAAAATTAGACCGGTGGATACTGTTCATACGGACCACTAAGCGTAATAAAAAGTAACAACAATAATTTGCAAATTCAAAAACTTCATTTAAAAGAGCAATGTACAACCTAAAGTTTCTCATAGATTTTTAAACACTTCTTTGCATACAACGTTTTATGTAACGTTGGTAATGTTACCATTTTGATCTAAGATTAATAATTTAATCTCGTCTTTCGTCTTCACCCTTGACAAAACAATGTATAACTGACCATGAGTGAAAACAGATTCTTTAAGATACAAACCAACTTTTGACAATGATTGTCCCTGACTCTTGTTAATCGTTATTGCAAAGCAAACAGTAAGTTGAAATTGTCTTCTTTGAAATTTAAAAGGATTTTTTTATCAGATGGCACGAGATTTATTCTTGGAATAAATGCTCTGCAACCAATATTACTTCCTTATATTATTTCTGCTTCAATAACTCGTTTTCCCAGAGAAACAATTTGCAGCCAAGTATCATTACAAAGACCATTTTGCTGGTCAATATTACGTAGAAGCATGACTGGAACATCAATTTTCAATACTAACATGTATCCCAGAGATACAAAATTGTATTGTTTTTATGATCTAAATATATGTAATGTTGTTTTTATGATCTAAATATATGTAAATGCATGGAAACAAAAAGAATAGTAGGAAAACATGGTAATGTACATATATCCATGTAAACAGTTATTAATCATGAAATATAAAATAAGTGTAATTATAATGACAGTAATCACATGAGCAAAATTGACACAGAATGATCTTTTTAAGTTGTAAAATACCTAAGTTTACACGTATCATTTTCAAGGACTCACCAACCATTTTAATCGTAGGATATATGTATGAAGAGGTAAATAAGTTTTGTTATTTAAAGTTCATTAATATTGTTTAGTTGGTTGAAAATATGTATAAAATAATAAAAGAACTGCTAAAAATAAAATTTGACTTACAATAAAAGAATCAAGCTCGTCTGAAACTATATGATAGAAGAAAGGAAGTTGTTCTGAGGAGGTATCACCATGAACGTGGGTGAGAGACCAAATATTAGGATGAAGGGGGCTAAGAATGATATAATCATCCTTTTTTAGTTTAAGGTGCAATGATACCAGTGCCCATCCGGTTGTGAAACTCAACTGACCATTTACATATCCGGTTTTAACACACCATCCGATTGAATCATGGAGCCTAAGGCAGATCAAAGGAGCAGGAGATTGTTTTCTGTAGAAGTCTTCAACAAAAGGTTTTGGAAATTGCTAGCATAAAATAGAAAAGTAAATGTTATATAAATAACATAAGTGCATAAAAAAGGAAAAATAATTAAAAGACAACTAACCAGGTATGCATCAAAAGGATAGGAAATATGCTTGACAAAACCAGGTGGGATTGACATTTCGCAATATCCTACACAAATGTCAAAATTTTAATGAAAAATGAGTGTCAAAAAGTAATAAACTATGAAATGTGTTCACACAAATATGTAAACAAAGGAAACAAAGATGACAAACAATTTAGAACATGTTGGTAAGTAGTTTGATCTAATTTAGAACATGTTGGTAAGTAGTTTTGAACATTAAGTCATATCATATCTTGGAACCCCATTTTGATTTTACTTGCATATTAATAATTCTAACTGTTGAGCAGGTTATCCATCTAATAAAACAATAACAATATCTAAATTCAACCAAACCTGTCATTTTAATGCTGTAGAAGATGCATAAATAACGTGTAAGCCATAGTAATATATCATATTAATTAGAAAGCAAACAAACATATTTACCTCGAAACAATGAATCAATATCACTAATATATATATATAATAACACTAATAACAAAGTGCTAATTAAATAAATAACAACAATGAGTACAAACACAAAGAAGTAGACACTTTTCATGAACTTCATCAAGTTTCGTCCAATCAAACATGTATAAGTAGACATTAGAAAGCAAAGGCACTAAGAACCTACCTGCCAAACATGTATTAAGTAGACACAATTACCATCCTTACAACCTACAAAAAGCAGGTTTGTGTATTTCATCAAACAATTGATATGCATGCATATCATAAATCTAATTAGTTCAACTCATCAGACAAAAAGGCAAAAAACAATGACGACATACAAATAGATTGTTCAGATTGATATTACTATCATAACGAAATCAACACTAATAATTATGAAGAATTCAAAAAATTACTATAAAGACGTTGCAAAGTCACAGAAAACATAAAATAAAATGAAGTTAAAATAAAACTAAAAAGCATATTGATAAGACCAATTAAAAGCATAGTTGCATAATGGAATAG
>BJCN01321850.1:0-10559 GCA_018326445.1 Flaveria brownii
ATTTTAATTATATTTTATATTAAAATATTATACTGTAATTATTCATGTTAATTTTACATATATATTTTACATTAAAATTTAATCCGTTTATTTAATGATTGTTTAGCTTATCTATCTTCTATAAAAAAACTAAAATAAACGTGAAACAATTATAGATCTCATTATACTTACTTTCCCATTTCTCTATATTATTAATAATAATGTTAAACACTAATAATATTACTCATACCATTTTCAAATTAAAATATATATAACTTAAAAAATTAAAAACCTATTTTTTATTAAAAACACCATTTTTAAAAACAAAAATTTTATAAAATACAAAATACAAGAAATTTTTTTTAAAAAAATCATTTTTATTAAAACAATATATTTAAAAATCACAATTTTTTATTTTTAAAAAAATCATTTTCCTTAAAACAATATATTTAAAAATCACAATTTTTTATAAAATAAAAGTTTAAGAAAAATATATTATTATTTATTTACTTAAAGTAGCTATTTATATGTACTTATAATCATATTTTATTTTCAAGCATGATTTTATAATACATAAATTTTTATTAATAATAATTTAATATTTTATTTGTTCAATCCATGTATTACACGGGGACTAACCTAGTTTAATATATTTATATGTTAAATTTGATTTTAAATATATGTGTAAGACCATTCACAACCTTATAATTTTGACTAAGACGCCACTTTTCAAAACTATCCTTTATATTCTAAAATTCTTTCACATCTTAATTCTCATATATATTTCTATTTAATTAAATAATATTTTTTATTTCTTTTTTAGTTCTTTTTTTATTTTCTCTCACTCGCATACACTCATAAAAAATATAGAAATTAAATTTCGGGGACACATAGTAAGCCCCAAATATGTGGTGTTTTTTGGTTTAGGAAATAGTAAGCCCCAAATATGAGACGTTTTTTGGTTTTCCCTTAAAATAGGATGATAGGAGATGGGATGAAGAGAAATATTAGATGGTTTTTGTCACAATATTTATAGTTCGTCTGATAATGCGTTATTTTCGTTTTATTGACATTACAGATACATTTGTTTCTCTTTTAGTTATTAAACTAAGTTGATAGTTTCTAGTTGAATGCACGAATGGTCTCTTTCATTATATTTTGTAGTAACTATACATATCATATTTCTGACTTTTTTGATTTTTTATCCTTATTTATTTGATTTTCAAAGGTTATATTGAGTAATGATGTAACTACAATGTCTTATTCAATAAATTCAATAAATATGCAATGCTGCTATATATAAAAAAACTAGGTTAGTGACCGGTGTATTACACGCATTGAATAAGAGATGCATATTAGTTATTTAATTTGTTTTAATTTAAAAATCATTATCATATTAAATCATATGATATGTAAACTTTGAAAATTAAGTTGTGATTATTAAAAAGTCACTACTATGATATTATCATCATATTGAATAAAAACTTATTTATATAAAAAATATGAACAAATTTAAAAAGTTCGACTTAATTGATATTTTATTTATATTCTTAAAAAAAACTAAAGAGTAAGATTAAATTTAGAAAGTTTGATATGATTATTTTTTTAAGATAATAGGTATATTATAGTGATGACACGTGGACAAACCCTAGGTGGACACCTTAGGAAGAGGTCATATGACACCCAAGTTATTCTTTTATTAATATGTATAGATTTGAAGTCTTAATAAGAAAGCCTATCATTTGTACGGCAGTGAAAAAAAATTGGATAAGGGATATAGTAAATTGAAACCATGTTAAGTGAAATCAAATCAGTTCCAATCTAATTTGTCAGTTGGAAACTAGCTGGGCATGTCAACTTTGAAATTGCTCTTGGGGATGATATGGGTTTTGAATCTGTTTTGAAATTGATGTGATCCGACCTAGTATGGTTTTCCTTTAGGATCGGGTTTTGGCTGAAAGGCTTCGACTCTTTTCAACTCGATTTTAACATGTTTTCAAACATGTTTGGTTTGAACCATAAATCGGCTTTATATAATGTACACACATCTAGACTATCAACAAGTCGCAGGAATCCAAAGTCCCAAACTCATTTATGAGAATTGAGATACAGAGAAAGTACGAACCCACCCATTGTAAAACTGGGTCTTAGCCCTTAGGCATAAACGTCTAAACGAGTAAACACTTAGACCTATTTTATGTTATGTTTATTGGGCTAACTGATCCATATAAATATACAACAACGACAAAGGCCTTGATCAACTTTAAACACATGTTTGAACTTTGAAATACTAAAACATTTAAATAAACGCCCAAAATATAACTTAGTTTCTACTTCGTATGCGGTATGCCTCATCTAAAAGTGTTGCATTCAACCTAAGTGGGATTAAAGCTAGCAATTAAATTAGAGCTGTTAAATAAAACCAAGTTTTGTTTCCTTTCTCAGGAAGACATTAACAGAAAAGCCCAGTACTCATTTATGGCTCCTGGCTTAAGTTCACATTTTTCGTTTTATATTGCTTCATATTCTTATGTAAGTGCATAATGAAGTTTAAAGGGATAGATTACGGGTAACACGATCTCAGGATAAGATAAGGGAGGGGAGATTAAGATGGGGAGACAGCTGACAGCACCTGTAAGGAGAGTAGAGGTCATTACAGTGGAGGGGAAGAGAAGCAAAGACAGTTCTAGGCTAACATGGAAGGAAAAGATTAGACAGGATTTTTTAGACTTGCATCAATCTAAGAACATATCAGTTATAGGAGCTCTTGAAGACGTATGATGCATGTTCAGGATTTATAGGGGTACGTGTGGAGTGGGGCTGTGTTAGGAAGTCGTATCTTAGGTTTGTTGTCACCACAAGGGTTAAGGATAGCCACGCTCCTAGGTTTACTTTAAGGCTTTCCTTTTACTATTAAGAGTGCCTTTAGTCATGTAAACTTAGCATTTGCCCTCGCGATTTACCTGTTAGTATTAGAGAATATATCCTCTTTTGTGTTTTTGCTTTGTGACTGTTAAAATTAATAATTCTATATCCAAACATATTTCTTTTATGCTTTATGGTATTAATTTTTTTTTCTTGTTTTCTCTTGTTTTGGGCTGATTGGCTTGGCTTGTTCGTGGGCTATTTGTGGGCTGCGTGGCTTGGCTTGTTCGTGGGCTGTATTTGCTGCGGAGGCTTGATCTTGGTTCTTAATAAAGCGTTGTGTTGTGCGTTTGGTGCACTCAACAGAAACACACACAGAAACCCTAAAAGAGACGCTCCTGCTTGTTCTTCGTTTTCGAAGGTTTCAACACAAAGTTGAAACAACTGGCTTTTCTGATCTTGATCTTTTTTCTTTGTCACAAATCACTACAACAGTGATTTGTGATTAAAGCTTTGTTTGGTAGTCTTATACGCTTGTAATCTGATTTCATATTGTGGTTGTTCGTCGATATATCGAATATCGTTTCTGCTGTTGTGACAGAATCTCAGTATATGTTCATTCGTTTAACTAAACGAGTGATTTTGTTTTGTCGTGTTCGTTCATTTTTTAAACAAACGAACATAAATAAACTTCACGCCAAACAATTAACGATCGATCTTTTTGCTACATGTTCGGTTTGTTTGCGGTCATACTGACACTATATCCGAAGCAAAACAATAATAACATATAAACATACAATAAACTTTTGGAATGATTTTGATATTTGTTGCCTGAAGAACAAAGAAAGATAACAATGAGCCTATTTATAATATTTTTATGATTTTTTTTAAAATATGTTTGAAACAAACCGACTAGCATAGCAACTAAATTATACTACAAGTCCAAACACAAACAACGACCCAACCACCAATAACATGATATTGGTGCTTGAATTAAATTTGAGATGCTCATTTTTCAATGCAATATTGCTGGATCATTCGATATCATTTGAACTTTTTTTACTCATTAACCTTTTTATTTGAATTTTTTTCCTCAATAACATGTATGTGGTTTTCTAACATTCCTTTGGAGTATTTGGAATACAAGAAACAATATAATATTTAACTCAATGCCTGTATCGGTGTTAAGAGTGATAGATAAAGTGAAGTACATGTTATTCTTATGGATGAGGCATAGAGTGAAATTAGACAATCTTGATTGAAAATTTTGGTGTAATTTTTCATTCCTTAACTTTCCGGTGTAAGTTTGTTGTTATAGTGTCTTAGCATCTTGCTAGTGGCTTTTTTTTTTTTATAAAATATGCCGTTCAAAAAAAAAAAAATTAACTAACCTTTTTATTAGTATATTTTGTTCTCTAAAATACATTTATTAAAATGTCATAAATGCTTTGCAATCTAAATAGTTAATTAAAAAAAACTTAAGCTAATGATAGTTGTAATATTTAAAGCATAGTTAACTTGATAAATAAATTTAGAAGGGTGCGTAGGAAATACATAGAAAGTATCGATCAACCTGTTGATCTTAATAACTTAAGAAATATAACTTTTTATCAATATTAATTCTAAACAAATAAATTTTTATAAAATAAGACTTTTTAAAACATCAAACTTTTTTTAAAACTATGAAATATTCTGAAATTAGTGTTTTTAGAAAATAAAATTTTTATATACCAAAATAATTACAATTGAAAGTTACAAAAAAAGAATTTTTAAAATGATATTTTTTAATATGGTTTGTTTTGAAACAAAATGTATAATTTTTTTGAGAAAAAAAGTTTAAAAGTTGATATTGTTGTGTTATTACTTATAATTTTTACTCATACGTAATTTGAATCATATGGATGCATTTTGTGGGGCCCACGTCATAAAAATGTGTGTTGCTTTGTTTTTTTAATGGTTGTTTGTGGGAATGATGGTGTTGTGGGTAAAAGTTGATTGTGGGAAGGATGAATGAAAGTTAGTTGAAAACTGATGTGACATGTTGACTGTGACTATTTGTGGAAAGAGCGTCTTTTAGCGTCATGGACAGTCTTATGCAATGATAGTTTTTTAGGTTTATATTTTCCTTTTTTTAAATTTTGTTTAACATTATTCTAATAAATGAGCTGCATCAAACATAAAATGTTTATGTGCATACGTTTTGAGGTAAGTTTTGTTAAAAAATGAGTCGTGTCAAATATAAAATGTTTTATTCAACGGCATAAATTCAAGTTACTCTATGTTTCAACATAAATTTAGTTTGAAAACGAATCGGAAAAATTATAATCTATGTGTTTTTTATGTATGCTTTGACTTGGTCTACGTTTCGACATAAATATGTTTGGAAAAGAGACAGTTTAAGTATAATAAGCTTTCATTCAACGATATATGTTCGAATTACTTTATGGATCACCGTGAATTTTGCTAGAAGGCAAGTCGGGTCAATTGTTAATCTATATTTTATCATGTCACGTATGATGTCGTCACAACGCGCGACCAATAAAAAGCTAGTTTCATTAAAGAAGTATTAATTACTCCTTATAATTTAAAGTAATAATTTGTATGTCATAAAATCATTATGTGTTGAAATTTTTGTATCAAGATAATCTACAACTTAATCATTCAAACCCATGTTGCTTGTCTTTGGACAAAAAGTGGACACCGTATCCATGGCAATTGACCTTTTAACCACTATAACAGATGACCAATGTATGCGTTTATTCTCGAAAATTTTATTATAATGTGATGATATAGAATAACATATACAAACATTTATGTTTTTCAAATTGTAGTATATAAAAAGCATTGATTATGTAGACACTCATTTATATTATTGGTACATTCTTCATTTTCTATCTTTCTATATGTATTTGTATATCTATAGAGAGACAGAGTGAAAAGTGTATCTTGATAATTATTCGGTGTATTTATAACAAACCACATAATTAAAACTTTGAATAGGCTAGCGGTGCGCCAATGATGGCTGAAGTGTTAATAAATGAAGATGTTACGGGTCTTTAGATTCGTGAAGTTAGATGTTGAAAATCAATGGAAGATCTAACACCTCTTAAAGAACAATCGACGGACATAATCTGATCAGATGATCAATCTTAACCATCTTTTATACTTATTATTTTAACCAATGAAGTTGGAAAGAAAGGTCTCAGATCAAAAATTGGGAAGATGGGTTTGCAAAATATATGACAAAGCAATTATAAAAGGGCTCTGCATTAATTTTTTAGATGTTTAGACCATAGTGAAAAGAGTGTTGAGCTGACATGTTAACTCTTGAGCGTACATGGGAAACTTGGTCGCAATTGTAGGCTTCGACCATCATACTGAACATTAGTTACAGTTTGGATTAATACCTTAAACTTAGCATTATTCGAGAGGCAACCCTAAGAAATTTTGGGGTGTGTTAGCTAGAAACCCTCACGAGAATTCACTTACCTAGCTACTCAGAAATCCCCAAAGAACTTTTTCTTTGTTTTTTAATAAATTAGTTTAAACTTAATTCTAATTTAAAGATAGCAATAAGACGATGCAAAGCTAGCTATATATCAGGGAGGGAGGATTACATTCTTGTGTGGTTATAAGTCTATGCATAGAACTTAAATGGAAAAAAAAAAACAAAAAAAATTAAAAAAAAATGTTAATCATAATGCAAGAAGTGTTTTCTACTTGTGTTTTTTGAGTTTTGTAAATGTTTGAGAATGGACTTCGTAGATCGTTGCCACACACACGACAACTTAATCAAGTGAACTTATTTCCTTCTATATTTGGCTAAAAATCAATAATTAAGTTCATCGTTGCATTTTATGTTTAATCTTGTTAGAGCAGAGTATATAGCGGCTGCATTTAGTTAGTCAAATATACTGGTCTTTGGGTAGGTACGTCATACGTGAAAACTCTTTATCATTCTTCGGCCGTGATGAAAAACAAATGAAAAATGAAAGAAAAATTTAGATATTATTGAAAATTACATGATGTAGAGCTTGGCAGAGATAGTGCATACTTTGTTAACTACTTTTACCTTCTACTTTAATATTTGTGTGAAGCAAACTTTAACCTATCAAAAAAAGTTTGAGAGTTGAATTATTTTTCTTAAAACTTGCATTTTCAAAGGAAAAAAATCCAATGGATTATGAGAAGTACCTATAATAAAGATTAACGTTAAGATGTGATCTCGAAAATCTAAATAAAATGACTCCAATAACATTTATTAAAAAAAGAAAAAATAAGAAAATTAAAAAAAGATAAAAAGAGAAGGAAAAAGGTATAATAAGTTGGAATTTGTATTGTACTACGATGTGGCATATAACATTGACAACTATATATTTACCTAATAAAACCTCAAGAGACTCTGAAACTCCATTTTAAACACTAAATCTCATATGAAACATCAAGATACAAGATTGGTATGCATCTAAGAGCTACAAGGATTTGAACGAGTATTAACAACGTTCTTTCCCATTCATGGTTTTATTCGACACTTGATTTGACACATACATTCATGTTTATGCTTATGTTTTTATATAATGTCTATGTACAAAATTGAGTATTTCCGTCAATATAGAGTTAATAAGAGGTAACAAAAGTTTATTAAATGCTTTTTTTTGTTTAAACATTTAAGTACTTGTAAGCATTAACACGTGAATGTACGTGAATGTGAATAACTAGTTATGTTTATTTAATTGGTTTCATCCCCCAAACTGCTATTATCCTTCGCGCTTGCACCTGATCGTATGCTCGGTACATCAGATCTAGTTTGTTGACCACAGCTTCTCATGGATAGAATATCTTACTTAGTATAGTTATCTATCTTATTAGCTCTTTGCATGAATAGATGGTGGTCATTAATCAATATACATCACATTTCACATTTTAATATTATTTAACTTATTATCATCCTTGCCGTAATTTTCTTTTGTAAGTACTCAGATTATATGTTTAATACGTGAACATAGTTATAGGACCTATCAGTTTTTACAAATAAGATTATAATCATATGAATACTTCATAAAATATTTCATGATATGTAACATGATAAAGATCATTAGATCTGACGACAAACAAACTCCTCTAATTTTTTTCTTTACTAGGATCACTTGTACCAGCAATGTGTACATAGTTTAAAATTGTTGTAGTGACTATTATTATATTATGAGGAAAAATCTTTTGAAATAATTTAAAATATCTGTCCAAGATGTCACCTTTTAAAAAATTAAACTATAATCCGTCTTAGTGTGCTTCCCCAACTCTTTGATTCTTAGTTTTTTCAAATTCTGAATAAGATTTTAATTACTAGAAAATGTTCCATTTGTCATTTGACCTTATGTGAGGTTTGAAATTCACTATTACAAACCTCATAAGTCACAACCGGCCAATCTACCTATTATAATAAAATAGTAACTTGGTATGACATGTGTCAGTACCACAATTTTCCTCCCAAAATTTTCCAGCATCTCTCCTATTAAATAATTACCTTAATTACTAATAATATTATTTAATACTTTTTAGATTAAAATATTTTTTATAAATTAAGAAAAATGTTTTTTATTAATGTTATTTCTAAACAAATAAATTTTTATAAATAATATTTTTTTCTAAAATATCAAACTTTGTTAATAATACGATATATTATAAAATTAGTGTTTTTAAAAAGTAAATTATTTAAAAACCAAAAATAATTTAATTTAGGAGTTATGATAATGAAATATTTTTAAAAAATGATATTTTTATACGGTTTGTTTTAAAACAAAATGTTATTTTTTTGAAAAAAAATAAAAACTAAGTTATAAAATGTTGATATCATTGTTTTATAACTTATACTACTTATACGTAATTTCAGTTATATCATATTTTGAAATATCATTTTATTTTTCATAAGTTTTATTATATTAATATTTTATTTATTCAACCCGTGTATTAATTTTCTAAAAGTATCTTTATAGAGTTGCAATAATTTCCTTTGTGAGACATTCACGGTCTAAGAATGCTACCAAAGTTTCTACAATATTACAAACCAACATATGACAACACTAGCTTCTATACTTACAAGTGTATACGTCTGAAGAATGCCAATATCTCTATAGAGTTGGGGTATAGAGTTGGGGTATACTTAACCTTGACATTGCCATTTTCTCGTGCTTTTACGCTGCTTATTGTAATTAAAGTCATTCTTTATCGTGGCTTAGGAAATAAAACTTCGTGTTTATGAAATAACTAATGGATCATGACAAAGAACGCTATAAATTTTTTGACATGATAAAGCCAAAGACTGCCAACGAATTATTAATTATTATGCAGTTTTAATTTGTGTTGCTTGGATTATACATTGTTTATGCTTTTATTCACCATACTAGGTTATAAATACGTGTATTACACGGATATATATTAAAAATTTATATAATTCTATAATGTGTATTACTCACGTTGAATTATTATACATATGCATAGTCCACGCCTTTTAGTGTGATAAGAAAAAAAAATTTACCAAGTTTTCAACCCAAAAAACCTAGTAAAAAAAGAAATTAACGAATGTAAACCAACATATATTATTTTTATATCAGTTGATTTTCCAACAGTTATAATAAAATAAATCTCATAATAATAACAAATAATATTCAAACAAAACAGACCAAAGTTTTTATGTAACACCTGACTGTTCATACAATCAATATTGTCCGCTTTGTCCACGAGGAGCTCACGGATTTGCTTTTAGTTGACCGCGTGAAAACTTCGCATTGAGGTTACCCATCCTTGGATTGCTGCCACCTGAGCACAATTAACTGTGGAGTTCTTCTCTCAGCCACAGTCAATGCGTCTAAAACAAGTTGGTGATATTAGAGACTAGACATTCCTTATAAACCAGTAATATCTTATATTCACGACCGATATAGGATTTATGTAGGGTGTCACAATCACCCCCCATTGGACTCATCGTCCTCGATGAGCTCGGGAAGTCACCATCCTCGATGAGGTTTGTCCCACTATCCCAAATGACACAGGAGTGGCTTTGATACCATTCTGTAACACTTGACCCTTCATACCATCAATATTGTCCACTTTGCCCACGATGAGCTCACATGGTTTGCTTTTGGTTGCCCGGGTGAAAACTTTTCAGGGAGGTCACCCATCCCTGGATTGCTGCCACCTGAGCACCTTTAACTGTGGAGTTCTCCTGTCATCCACAGTCAATGTGCACAAAACACGTTGGTGATATTAGAGATCAGATATTCCTTATGAACCAAGAATCTCTTCTGTTCACGACCGATGTGAGATTTATGTAGTGTGACAACCCGAAATTTTTCGTGATTGAATATAAATTTTTATGTGAATTTATTATTTATTTTTATATTTTTATTATTATTTAATAATAATATTAATAATAATGAAAATAATGAAAATAATAATAATAATAATAATAATGATATTATTATGACTAATAATGATAATAATAATAATTATAATAATAATGATATTATTATCAAAAAATAATGACAATAATAATAATAATATTATTATTATTAAAAAATAATAATGTTAATAATGGAAATAATAATAATAATGAAAATATTATTATTAATAAATAATTTATAAAAAGATTAAATTGAATTTATAAAGTCCAGGGGGTTATTTGTAATTTTTAAAACATGTTTTAAAAGTTAAAACAT
>BJCN01321851.1:0-10699 GCA_018326445.1 Flaveria brownii
TGCATTGTATTATACTTTTTATAGCAGCTTGGATATATTTGGTATAACGTTTATTTCTTTGGTAGCATATGTTTTCTGTTGTTGAGTTAGGTTTGACTTTTGAGCCATCACTTAGCATATGTTTATGAAGTTTGAACAATTGATTGTTTGGTTTTTTATGGACCCGTGGGTGGTAAAAGAAGTAACCAGATTGGAAGAATAAGCTGGCACATTTATTTTGTGGCATGTGGTTGAGTAGATTACTCGAGGCAAGCAAATTGCATTGTTGACTTTAACTTTCTGGTTATTATTTTTGGCCGCAACTGGTGACTTTTGAGTACATATTTCTATTAAATGTTGTTTGTTTATATAGGTAAGTTCATAAGTCGGGTTTTTTTGACCCATTTAATTTGTATTTTGGTTGTTATTACTTTATAAAGTGGGTAGGGGTCATTGAGACCCAATTAAATTAAGAATGGATTGTTATAATTTTATAAAGTTGGTTCATTGAGAATGTACTCATCAGCTCTCCTCGTATCAATAATAGGATAGTAATCACCTCTTGAACATTTCACTACTTGGGTAGTGATCATTTTCTTCAACATTGTACTAATCGGGTAATAATCACCCATTGGACATTTCACTAATTGCGTAGTGATTATCATCTCTAATTCTTTTGATCTAAATAGTATCACCTCTCAAGTGTCTCACCAATCTACGTAGTGATCAGCTTTCTCTCCTTACTAATGACATTGTAATCACCTTTACGGTTCTCACTATATGAATAGTGATCACCCCTCACAAGTTGTACATTGTCACTATAAGCTTGTTGATTAATTACTTTCTATCTCTCTTACTTTACCCTCCTCCCTTTTTTTTCTCTATAAATGTTGAGTTAATTTCTTTGTATAACATCATTTAAATTCTCACCTTAAGTTGCAAGTACAGCAAAAGAACATAGAATAACATGTAACCTGAAAACTACATTCATGTTTGTTGAGTATTCATAAAGTAGGCAAACGAAAATAACACCAAAATTATATTTCAATTTATCCTGCTTGGCAACCACTTGTTCATTTTTTGGTAATTTTGTAGCTATTTTTGTTAGCAATGACCTGCATTCACTCAATTTTTCCTCAGGGAAGAATTGTGCACCTGTGTAATGCATTTACTTGGTGCGTTTGGATTATCAGGCAATGTGGTTTACCTGTGTAATGTTGCCTATATTCCTTCTGTTATGATACTACGTAAATCGTCCACCCCGCAGCATCGCGCGGGCTTACCACTAGTATATATATATATATATTTATGTGAGAGAGTAAATTACGTTTTTGGTCCCTGAGGTTATTAAAAATAACCGTTTTAGTCCAAGGACATTTTGGTCATTTTATTAGAAGCTAATAGAAAAATCTAACTCTGCTAGTGTATTGGACTGAAAGAGTTATATAATACAAATCATACGGCTTGATTTGTTAAAAATTTTATTTTTGGACTTAAATGGTTAAAATAACTAAATCACAGGGATCAAAATAGTAATTTAATGTCCACCCAAAACTTTATTTTATTATAATAAATACATCATAGATGTGAAAGTTAATTAATTGAAAATATTTCATAACTAAAAGAGTTTAAGGGTTAAAGTATTGTAGATGGTTAATAAATAAATTATAAACAATTAAAATATCAAAAAAAAGGATTTCATCGTGTGATGATTAGATTGGTGAAACCACGCATACTATTATTTTCAATATATCTTGCTGAACAAGCAAGAACGGTAGTAGCAACATCTATGTATAAAACACGTGTAAGAGACGCGCAAAAAAATGCCCATTCACACTTTACACACGTGGATGGTTTAAACAAAAGTAGCTAAACATTTCAAAATTATAAGACCATAGGTAATAAATACTATTGTGATAGATGATCAAAACATGTTATATATGTCAGTTAGGCAATAAGTTTGGTAACCCTAACACTCATTAGGCTATATGTTATGGGGGCGCGATTGGGGGTGATATCCAGGTGTATTCTACCTTGGTCGCGTACATAACAACAAGGTGACACGATGGGTTGGGCGCGGGTAAGTGAACGTTGGAAGGTTGTGGTTTTCAAAAAAAAAAGCCGTTTAAGGCTCATTAAAATAAAATAATAAAAAATTTTAAAATTTTATTTTTTACCCATACATACACATCTTTAATTTTTATACAAACCATCCCATCTCTAACATTTTATTGAAAAAGTACATTGTCAAGTTATATAAAATTTTCCTTGGTTTTTATAATATTTCAAAACTGGATGTACTTCACTTGAAAAATTAAGTAATATTTACAACTTATATTTTAATGTAATTTTTTAATTTTAATATTCATGTATTTAGATGATTTTTAAAAAAATTAAATAAATTAAGTAATTCGTTAGAGCCCCTGAACACATGATTTACAATAGGGTTAGTTCATTTGACAAGGGGCTTTATTCAAGTTTGTATAAATTATAGCCTTAAAGCAATGGTGATCATCAAGTTTGTATAAATTATTTAGTCATTGTTAATAAATATTTTTTATGCGTTAACATATTATTCCACAAAAATAAAACATAACATTGATATTAAAAGTTAAAAAATACACTAAAAGGATAAAAAATATAACATAAAAACATAAAAAAAATTAAAAAAAAAACATAAGAAACATTTCACCATCATCACCCGTGGTATATTTTCCAAATCTACTTTTCCTCCATCTCAATCATATCGCGTACGTTTGTGGTCCGTTAAATGGTAGATGTTGGTCGGATGTTGCAGGGCTTTCTTCCGTCATTTTTTAACTCTTAGATGACGATCTTTCAACACCATGACCTTCATCCATTTGCACTAAAAAAATAGTTACATCCACACAAATGTTTTTTTAAATTAATTCTTCACGACATTTAAATATAGGCCATAAGATATAAATTTTTTGAAGCTAACTCAACAGATATCATGCCTTTATGTTTTGGACAAAATGGAAACAAGATAATGTTACAATGTATCCAGTTAGAGACAAAATCTTGTTGTATTTTGTCCGGTGGTTATGCTAGTATGCTACCAAACAAATCATTAGATTACTTTCTCATCTTAATTTCATCGATAAATGCTTCAATGAAACTTTTGGAAACCAAAGTTTGGTAGAAAAAAAATTAATTTTCAATTATAAAGTTTCCACAAGTAGATAGAAAACAAGAAAAGTCTAGATCTGCAGCTATTATCTATTCACGTTCTTCTTATTTGTTTATTTCTTGTGTAAAGTTTAATTAATTGTCATAGAAAAATTAAAAAGAAAATCATACAAAATCATTGGCCCAAGTTTACTCCTGTACATGAATTCTCTCCATACATGTTTTATGGATTATTTAAAAAAATGGCGTACCCGGTGCATGAACCTCCTGTTTTGCGCAGGGTCCGGGGAGGGGCCGGATCACGAAGCGATCTGATGTACGCAACCTTTCCTTGCACAATTTTGTGCAAGAGACTGTTTTCACGGCTAGAACCCATGACCTCAAGGTCACAAAACAGCAACTTTATGGATTATTTAATCATTGTTAATTTCTTGTAAATTTTATAATTTTCTTGTAAATTTTATAATTATCTTTTTTTTATGATTTATTATATTTATCAATTCCTGCACGATATCAAATGTAGGTCAAAATATACAAATTTTTTGAAGCTAAGTCTACAGATGTCGTGCCTTTATATATGCTTTGGACAAATGGAAACACAAGATAATATTAAAATGTATATATCAAGTTAAGATAGACAATTTCTTGTTGTAGTTAGTCCGTTGGTTATGCTACCAAAAAAATCATTAGATTACATTTTCATCTTATTTTCATCGATAAATGCTTCAATGAAACTCTTCGAAACCCAAAGTTTGGTAGAAAAAAATATTTTTCAATAATAAAATGTAGAGTTCGATGAAGGTGAGGATCTGCTGTTGATGGCACATGCTGATGTGCAACGGGAAAGCAACATGGGCATTTGGTTTCTGGATTCTGGATGCTCAAACCACATGACGGGTGCGAGAGATTGGTTCGTCAAATTAGATGATTCATACACCCATACGGTGAAGCTTGGGAATGATCTGCGACTGCTGGTAAAAGGGATTGGTGATGTGCGGTTCGAGGTGGATGGCATTACCCAGGTGATTTCTAACGTATACTATGTACCCGACCTCACGTCCAACTTACTTAGTGTTGGTCAGTTACAGGAGAAAGATTTGACTATTGTTATACGTAGAGGCACATGCAAAATATATCACCCCCGGCGCGGATTGATTGCTTCATCTAACATGACCCGCAATCGAATGTTCTTAGTTCATGCTTTGAAGAAACCACTGATATCTCACTGCATGAAAGTAGATGTGGAGACTACCACACAAATGTGGCACCGTAGACTGGGCCATGTAAATCACAAGTCCATGAGAACCATGCAGTATAGGCAAATGGTGATTGGATTGCCTAAAGTCGCTGAACAAACAAGGCTGTGTGAAGTTTGCCAAATGGGAAAGCAGCAACGTGAACCCATTCCCAAGAAGAGTTCATGGCGAGCAACGGAACGCTTACAACTAATTCACACCGATCTTTGTGGACCCATCTCTCCAGCCTCTCCCAGTGGTAAGAGGTATTTACTTATATTTATTGATGATTACTCAAGAAAGGGTTGGACTTACTTCTTAACTAATAAAGCCGAAAGTTTTGAAGTGTTTAAGAGATTTAAAGCCTATGTGGAAAATGAAGTAGGGCTGTCAATAAAAGGGCTGCGGAGTGATAGGGGTGGTGAATTCACTTCACATGCCTTTAACGAGTACTGTGAACTACATGGCATAAAGAGGCAGCTAACGGCTGCCTACACCCCTCAACAGAATGGAGTGGCAGAACGCAGAAACAAGACCATAATGAACATGGTTCGATGCTTATTGATTGAAAAATCAATGCCCAAGTGGTTTTGGTCAGAAGCTGCGAATTGGGCTGGGCATATACTCAATCGGTGTGTTACAAGTTCGCTAGATGACAAGGTTCCTGAGGAGGCATGGTCGGGTCAAAAACCAAACATAGATTACTTCCGAGTGTTTGGTTGCATAGCTTATGCTCACATACCTTCCCAGATGCGCACAAAGCTTGATGATAAAAGCCTCAAGTGCATACTACTAGGCATAAGTAAAGAATCTAAGGCCTACAAGTTGTATGATCCCGTTCAACAACGAATAGTTGTGAGTAGAGATGTGACTTTCGATGAGAATGAAAGATGGAATTGGAAGAGTGAAGATATGGGCCCAACCGAGCTTGTCATTCCAAAGGAGTATGCTGAAATTATAGAAGAAGATGTAAGCAATCCGTCTCCTGAAACATCTGATGAACCAAGTCAAGGAAATGCCACACCACCAGGAGAAAATGTCTCCACTCCACATGATGACCAAAATGATGTGGAGTCAACCACTGCACCAACCACCAGTCACATTGATGAAGAGGCCCTTGAAACTTCTTTACAAGGGGTTAACAATGACACCTCCCATCCTCACATTGGCCCAAGTTCCACTGCTCCAACAAGAACATCTAACCGTAGCAGCAAAGCACCCGCTTGGATGAACGATTATCAAGTAGGCGATGATCTGTTGGACGATGAACTGAACCTTGCTTTATTCAGTTCCTCCGGTGATCCAACACGATATGAAGATGCTGCAAAAGAACCAAAGTGGCAGGCTGCCATGGCAGCCGAAATGAAAGCTATAGTTGAAAATGAAACTTGGGAATTGGTTGAGGCTCCCGAAACAGTTAAGCCAATCGGTGTAAAGTGGCTGTATAAAACAAAACTAAACGAGAGAGGGGAAGTCGACAAGCATAAGGCCCGGTTAGTAGTCAAGGGGTATGCGCAACAAAAGGGAATCGACTATCACGAGGTATTTGCTCCGGTGGCCAGATGGGATACAATTCGAACAATCTTGGCAGTAGCAGCTCACAACAGTTGGGTGGTTCACCAATTAGATGTCAAAAGCGCCTTTCTGCATGGTGATCTTAAAGAAATGATTTATGTAGAACAACCTCAAGGATACGTGAAGCCGGGCGAAGAACACAAAGTTTATCGGTTGAAGAAAGCATTATACGGTTTGAAGCAGGCACCTCGAGCCTGGTTTAACCGTATCGAACGCTACTTTGTCAGGGAAGGATTTAAGAAAAGTGAACATGATCACACACTGTTCATCAAGAAAGTATGGAACAAAGTCATCATTGTAAGTTTGTATGTGGACGATTTGATTTATACAGGCAATGATGATAAGCTGTGCGATGTTTTTCGTATGTCCATGATGAAGGAATTCAAGATGACCAATTTGGGGAGGATGAAGTATTGGTTGGGAGTCTTATGTACAACACGGTGACAAGACCAGACTTGATGTATGTAGTATGCTTGATATGCCTCGGAAGTTCTAGGCCGGTTCGGTATGGGGGATAGCAATTCCGTGAAGAATCCTATTGTACCAGGAACTGTGCTTCATAAAAATGAAGGTGGACAAGCTGTTGATGATTCTGAATACAAGAGCTTGGTTGGGAGTCTTATGTATCTCACGGTGACAAGACCAGACTTGATGTATGTAGTATGCTTGATAGCTAGATACATGTCGAATCCAAAGGAAGAACACATGCAAATTGCCAAACGTGTATTGAGGTATGTAAAAGGCACTATAAACTATGGTTTAATGTATGGCAGGAGGTCAGGTGGTAAGTTGGAAGTCTACACAGATAGCGATTATGCAAGAGATGTGGAGGATAGAAGGTGCACGTCTGGATATGTGTATCTGTTGAGTGGAGCTGCCATATGCTGGAGTTCTCGCAAGCAAGAAATTGTCACTCTTTCTTCAACAGAGGCGGAGTACGTGGCTGCTACTAACTGTGTATGTCATTGTGTATGGTTGAAAGGATTACTCAAGGAGTTGACCGGCAAAGAGATTGGTACAGTGGACATCCAGTGTGACAACAGCTCCACTATCAATCTATCAAAGAACCCTGTTATGCATCGAAGGACAAAGCATATCGATGTGCGCTTTCATTATCTCAGGGAGCTGGTTAATAAAGATGAGGTGAAGTTAACTTTCTGCCCCACTGATGATCAAGTCGCAGATGTGATGACAAAACCAGTGAAGCTTGATGTATTCGAAAGCATGAGGGCTAAGCTTGGAGTGCATGAGCTACCGGAAGTAAACTGATGGGTAAACCCGTTATCAGTTTAAGGGAAGGATTGTTATGTTAGTTTCGAATAAAGGATTTATTAATCCACGTAATGTTATGCATGTTGGCTACAAGCCCATGCACGTGTTATTTGTTTGAGTAGGTCTAGTAGTCATTTGAATTGGTATGGAGTTTGTTAGCTAGTCAAGTGGATCACTCCTATTATGGAGGAGTTTGTTGAGTCTGTAACTCTATTTATAGAGTGTTCCTATTATGAATAAAGCACCAGAAAATATTCAGTGAAATACGATACACTTGTTTTCTTTCAGTATCCACAAGTAGATAGAAAATAAGAAAAGTCCAGATCTGCAGCTATTATCTATTCACACACTTCATTTTTTTTATGTGTTACGTAACGTTCAATTCTTGTCATGTTTGACTCTTCTTGCCAAAAATGTTTTTAGAAACATGATAATTTTTTTAACGGTAAATGTATGGCACTGTTTCAAAACAGAAACTTGATATCGTATGATCGTATGTTATGTAATTCTGAATTTATAACCTTGTGTTACAAATATGATTTGCGTTAATCTATTGTATAATTTAAAATTTTATAAATAAGATAACTTTCATGGATATAAATATTGCTGAGAGATCACGATATGATTCAAACATCAATCAAAAACTAAAAAACAAAAAGGATTGGAATTAAACCCAAAAGAAACTTTGGATATCAAACAAGACTGCTAACTTTTTATTTGACTTTGACATCCTATATACACACACATACGCAGGATAAACCGGTGCAATTATCGCTACAGTTGCAACCCTTTAAACACAAATACATTTTCTAACTTTCATGTTACATACTTGACCCATTTGTTACTTAAAAATTTTAAAAATAGACAAATTATAACTTCACACTAATTATATATTTTACCCGTAACTTCTATCAAACTTGTATCAATAATAAATACAACTAGTCAATAAAACCATTTGTATCAAGGTAATAAATGAAGTACTAAGTTCGGGAGAGGCAAAAAATGTGTCATCCTTTCATTTTCAATGTACTCCCTAGAAGTGTCAACTTGAGGAATTATTTTTGGCTTCTAGTGTAAAAGTAAATTTTCTTTTATTTATGTCACGAGTGGAGAGAGGTTTACAAGTGAAAACCGAAAACAAGTCGGTTTCGCCCATCTTATCAACTCCTTAATTACAACATCTGTAATAAGATTTTTGTTGGTATGTAATAAGATCTTCATTGGTGAACATAACATCATCCCCTAATGCATATGATGGTTCATTGATGCGTTCTATCTTTGATATAAAAAAACCATATTTTTGGGTCGTTATGATCAAACGTCTAAAAACCGTAAATAATCTGTTCAATCTAAAAAATATAAATACAATGGATGATATAAAATTAAAAAACATACGTACACATATTGTATGAGGATTTACTTGTAAAAGATAACAAGGTTTATAAACAGATTATTTTTAGAAACAGATTATTTTAAAAATAGATTTTATAACACACCACCCTCTTCCTCTCCTCCTCTCCATTGTTTTCACAACCGGATCGGACCGGCCGGTCTGACCTGTTCGACTGGGGATCGGTCCGGTGGTCGGTACGGTCAGCTATAGTTCGGTTTTGTCTGGTCGAACCGGCCGATTCGTCCCGAACCGGAGGTCGGACCGGGGAACCGGACCGGTTAGGACCGGATTTTGAATCTGTTTTTTTTTTTTTTGATTTTTTGAGGTAAAAACGTGGTGTTGAACCATATATTAGTGTGTTAGATATACAAATATAGTTAAATTTTATGTATAACAATAAAATACATATATAAATCATATATAAATTACTTATATTTGATTATACATATAACTATATACATAATATACTATATATATAATTATGACGTCATCCGGTTCTTAAATCTGGTCCGACGGTTCAACCACCAAACCAGTAAAGCGTCCGGTTCAACGTTCGATCCGGTTTTAAAAACATTAGTCCTATCACAATTCCCAAGTATGGTATTGGTTCCTCCAAATAACCATACCCCCTCTCTCCACATCAATGTATTTCTCGCAGATGATGAAGAATATGGTCGAATAAAAGATGCTTTTGAATTGATTAATTTTTTTAACGAAAGTGTACAACTCAAATTTGAAAAAAAAAATTATCTTAATCGGTTTATCTATTTATTTTATACCTGTGGTCCCACCCCTACACACAACTGAAAAACTTATTTTAAAACCCAAACATATTTACTCCGAGTGAGATTTGATTTTAACCGTAAAGCTTTCCGATTTAATTGTTTAGTTTACTCGTATTCCCACTAGAAACGCGTCCCCACTCGTAGGTGTATATAAACCTGTACATAACTTCCCTCCATACATTGTCACTTCATCTAAACAACCTCAATTTTTGCAATATGATCAAACCACCAACGACCATAAGCATGCAGATCACTTCACTAACCTCTGTATCCCCAAGCTTCACCGGCGATTCTGATAACAACCTCGCGGATATCGCCGCGAGAGTCGTCCAAGAATTTCTCAACGAAAATCGCCACAATGACGACGATGATTACCTCTACACCTTCGATCATGACGTCAGTCAAGTGTATGATACTCTAGATCACCAACCGGAGGACAATTGCAATGAAAACTCAAACGAAACCGATGACGAATCCGACGAAGATGAAGATGAAGATGAAGATGAAGAATTCGAGTTTGATGTTTCAGGTAACGAGATCTTCTTCAACGGTGAGATCTCACCGCGGTATCCGCTGTTCGATCGGAGTTTGTTGTTAGACGATAACGAAATCGATAAATCGGACGCTGATTTGAAGAACTCGAAGCGTGATCGGCGTCCTCTGATGAAGTTGTTCATGGAGGAGCGTGAAACGGCCTCGTCTTCGTCTTCGTCTTCGTCTTCCTCATCGTCGTCGGAATCCGGCGATGTCGACGGAGTTTCTCCGGCGACGTACTGCATCTGGAAACCTAAGGTAGAAACAGAATCTCGTGAAAGCTGTAAGAAGAGCAACTCCACCGGTAATTCGTCGAAACGGTGGAGGTTTCGTAACCTGCTTCTCCACCGGTGCAACAGCGACGTTAACATGAACGCCGGTGAGAGAGCTCCGGCGGTCGTTTTCCGTAAGAAGAGATCTGAGAAGGTGGAGAAAACGGAGAAAGTCGCCGGAGCCGATGACGACGGTGAACAGCCGGTGACGGTGCAAATTGAATCTACAAACAAGTTGAATAACGAAGGTAATCGTGTTCGATCATATCTTCCGTATAAACGAGAACTGGTTGGTGTGTTTGCTAACGTAAACGGATTGAACAGAAATCTACGCCCCTTCTGATCAATCGTTTACTGAAATTTCTGTTAGAATTACGATTAGGGTATGATAATATGTATATATCAGATCTAAATTTTGGTTTGGAGTGTTTTGTTGGTCTATTTCATGAAAGCTTGTCGCCGGTGGTGGTGGAGATGAGTGGTGCTTGTGGTGGCACAAGAAGG